>BLKM01000700.1:408475-686773 GCA_013340265.1 Coptotermes formosanus
ACCACCACCACCACGACCACCACCACCACCACCACTACCACCACCACCACCACCACCACACTTGAACGGATTAGCTCAATTTTTCATAATCATCATCGTAACAAGTTCAGCTATTTAAGTGTTTGCTCATAATAAGAAGAATAAAGCGTGTTTTAGAGGACCCTTCACTTAGCCTAATTAGAATGCGTTTAGAGTGGACGTGAAAGGCTCTTTGAGCCTCCTCAACATAAGACACTGTATATTTATTTCTTTACATTTTCTTGTCTTGGAAAGTAAACTCTCTGTTTAAATTGGAACGTTTCTGTGAAATGACGCTATGTTTTATACCTAACTAGCTGCATAGACAGTATATGTTCCACTAGCTTTGTTCGCAAGCCATTAGTCCGCTTTATTCGTGCATTGAAGTCACCATCAATTACACAGTAAATTTTCCTCCTTGGCATGAAAAGGAAACCCCCATTAGATTTGCTATAAAATCGAATGTCCCGCACATTTTCTCTCTCGTACCGTCTTTCTCCTTCTCATTCTTGCAGTTTGGACCCCATCTGCTATTGTGAAGCAGCCACATCAAAATTACAAGCTCCACTTTAGTTAAACGTAAAAGAGCTAGAACTGAGCCCAAAGTGAAATGGATTTCTTCGTCTCCTTTTGTTGATTCTTCCAATGGTGAAGTGTAATGCCGCTTGTCTGTGTTGAGGTAATAGAAATGAATCTTTTTGCGGGCATGACTGAGTTCCGGTCTCAAGTGTTGGTTTCGAAGTTTCAGTTAAAGTAGACACAAAGATTAACATTGTCACAATTAAATACATCCTTAACGCAGGACATAGAGTACGTACTTTTGCTTGTAGCACACATACTTAGCGGAACACGATGATACATTAATTATAAAGCAATTCAGGATTGAAGGCTAACTAAGAGGAAATTCCCTATGATAAACATTACTCTTAAAAGCTAAAGGATATTCCTATTTATTGTAATAATGTTGACTGTCTATTTTTCATGAGTATCTTGCAGATATGTTGGACTACAAAGTACGGACTTTGCTCCACAACACTTTTACACTGTGTGAAATATTACCATATAACATGTTGGGTCTGCTCCATCTGATTTCTGATGTTCCGGTGTTGAAAGCGATGGTGCTAACGTTCAAGTTTTTGCGAGGCTGTACTCAGACGCTGGAGGAAGTTTTCATTGAAAATATGTAAGAATACTTTGTCTCTAAATTTATTGAATTCAGTGTACAGCAGTTCAGAATATCTGCTAAATTTTAAAGAAACATAGCTGTTTGTATCGGCCTGTACGTTTATTTCCATGTACAATGAATATCATCTAAACAAGCAGTCATTCATTTACGTTCATAAAATTATAAGAAACAGAAAATTCAGTACATATTCCTCATTGAGCACTGCGTATCTCTGAAATATGTGTGGATTCCCTGCCTCCCCTCTACAGTCTCTTAAAACAGTTATTAAACTTGAGCTATTTAACGGCAGTCGTCAAGTTCTTTATTTGGGTAGCGTCAATTGTCAGGATACTTGTGAAGGAGAAAGGCTAGAGGACGTGGCAAGAAAAGATCCATTCTGTTGTAACACACAAGCATGGCAAGTTCTATTGTCCTATACTTCGTAGTATTGTCTTAGTGTTTTCCTGTTTTAAGGCAAGCCCGTAACGTTTCCCTCTGTAGGGTAATATCAAAGCGTTTTCTTCGGGTGACTGAGAATAACTAAAACCATAATGTTTAGAATCCAGTCGCCCTTCTAATAAATCAATCCTACTGCTTCCTCTGACATCAGTAACCTGGGCGATTGATATAGTAGCGAAAAATAGGCTTAAAATATGCAGTCATTAAAATTAATTTGTGTATTGCGTTTTTACCCGCCTTTTAATCATTGTGTGCTTTTTGGCCTGAGGATGGTCGATATCCAGATCAAAACGCGTATCTTTAAAAAAAAGTTATTTTAAACTTGCTATTTAATAGTGTTTTGATTTGTTTTTTTTACTGTGGGCATTTATTTTGTCCTGATATTGTCTGTTACATCATAGTACTTGTGTCTTTCTAATTGTCCATTACGCTGTTGAGTCAGTAAGTAAAACAATTGAATAATAATTATTATTATTTTGTCAGTATTAGTGATAAAAAGAGTGTTATATTTATTACATTTTCGAAAATATGTCATTTAAATATGGACTATTTCTCCAACAAATTTGACATTTGAAATTCTCACGGCTTTGAATATTATCATATTGGAAGTGATGACTTGTAATTTTCGAAGGTAGCGCTGCCATTACTTGTGGGGTTTTTCTTCATTCTTCATTCTTCATTTCAAAAGCCTGAATGAAGGGTCGCTGCTGTCGCTGCTGTCTTTGCCAGCCCACAAATTCGCCTCGGCCATTTTGTTCGTACTTAATATACCACTTCGCCGTAATGTCAGTGGATAACGTCCATACAACATGGGTCCCTTAGGTCAAAGCTCAAAAAAGGTGGGTGCACAAACGTTAGGGCAAACCAATGTCTCTCATCTTTCTTTAAATAAAAGGAAAACAGGCTGACATAATTACTCAGTGCCGTGGTACTTGTTGCAATAATTAACCGATGTAGTTCAAGTGAAACCAGTGATACTTTGTGGTAGAATTCTGTGGTAGTCACGAATTGGTTTAAATGTTATTTCACATCAGACAGACAACTTCTTATGGTCCCTGCATGCTTTCATCGTATATGACTTGTTGGGGGCAAATGAAACATTTTTAATCCTTCATTTGGCATAATCGCAACACGTGAGGCCCTTACGCATTTTCGATGAACATGCTATTGTGAATACATTTCTTTGTGCGAAGTACATATACAGACATATATCTAATCTTTCCCCTGCAGTAGCATTTGTTTTTCATAGCCAGCTTGGTATTTTTTTTTAATTTTGTTTTGTTGGCTGTATTGCACATTGTGCTTTTGGTACTAGCATAGGCGTAGCTTGGCTAATAACATTTCGGGGGGGGGGGGGGGATTAGGAGTGAAGTCAAGGAGTCAAGTTAGAAAGAGGGGGAAGATTGGGTTGAAGCAGTCCTTAATATACATACACCCCTTTCCCCTCACTCTCACCCCAGTTTTTTTATTTGCCGCTCTTCAACTCAGTGACCAAAAAAAAATTACGTGAAAGAATATTGGGGGTATTTGCCCTCCTGTCCAACCCCGCCACCCCCCCCCCCGCTCCCGAAGGTACGGCTCTGGGTACAAGCACCAACTCTGAGCGTTACTGTACAGCAATTTTGGCCGTTGGTGGAAATGTGATGCTACCATGCACATAAATAATATTGTATTGCTTTAAACACAACATTCCGCGTGCTTTCTGAGTCACCCATGTACACTGTATGTGTAGCAGTCGCATGTTCATAAACGGTAGGTCACCGCAACAAATGAGGGCATACGAACGGCGCGTTATCAATGCCTGTGATTGCAGCAGTGCGTCTGGTAGCAGGTGCTTCAGACAGTAGCACAGTGATGGGACAACACGATACTTGACAACAAACACGACCCATCGGCATATCGTCACCACAGTGGGCTGCACATCTCTGTCTCAGGCTTCAGCGTATATCTGCACGATTGTGTGACATAAAGTCGCCATAAACCGTCTGACAGAGACAGTGGCAGAATGAACACAGAAACTGAACATTTTACGGTTTGAGACGGGCTACGTGAGGAGATGGGTAGCTATCTAACAACACACACAGCGCCGCATCCCAGTAGCCAGTAATCTTAGGACGCACCGCTGTAATGACTCCAAATTTCGTAAAGATCTGCGTTTAGGCCTCGCACGAGAGTTGCCTTTGCTAAGGATTGCATATGAAACGTGGATTAGTTATGCATTTACCTACATACGTATGTCTTGACCCTTATTTTATCGTTATTGACAGCTTTGAGACTAAAATTAACCTTTTAAATCCTAGCCATAACTTTACGTACCACCAGCTTTAACATTAAAAAATTTTGCATGGTGCTCACATTGCATTTAGGTGTTTTATGTGGATCTCAGAACGAAGAGCGATTACTTCCCTATACAGTATTAACGGATTGGTTTTTATAACCGAGGTAGAGAGTGTCTACTGCGCGGTATGAACTAGGTCCTTATACATAAAACAGATACGCTTCGTCTTTAAGTGGTTAATTTTCCTTGTACGTACTTATAAAAATTCAATTCCTGATTCGCAGAGAGCACAGGGTTTTTCTATCACGAAGACAAAAATTTGAGTGTTGTGTAAAGAAAGACCGGGTGTTTATTGTAAGAACCAAACAGAGCTGATAAATACACAAATTCGGAGCGTTTAATTTGCACACATGCTTGTACATACAATAATCACGTAAATTTAAGTGCTTAAGCCTACGGTTCTCAAACGATTTCTTTCGGTGACCGAAAATTTTGAACAACGTTCTCCCTGCGACCCAGCTAGCACCATTATACATACAGCACTCGAAACTGACGCAGGTATGTAGCATAATATTAAAAAAGAATTTAAGTATGATTGCTCTGCTTGCAATTTTACTTTTCTATTCCTGAATAAAGCTGAAGTTTTGAACATTAAAAGCTGCTTATGTTGGGAGTTCTTGACCCATAAGGAAGCTCCCAGTACTCACTGTTGTGTGGTAACTCTGGATTTGTGATTTCTTGAAAAAAAAAAAGGGATAGAATTTTTTGAATCCCAGGAGATGTCAGGCCGTCAGTTTGTGGTCCAGTGTTAATTCACGAATGTAATTTCTGTTTTTGGAAGGCGCACCTTATAACATATGGATTTTAGCGATGTTTCGGAAGCCCTTACTGTTCCGATGTTTAAGGTTTTCGATTCGTGTTGAACATGGAAACAAAAACGACTGTACGAAACGCCGACAGCAAACTTACATATACGCGGTTCCATCAACGTAAAAATTAATTCGTGTGTCTGAATTCCGATCTGTTTCTTCTTCTACTTAACTAGCATAATTTTCTGTATTTCTGTCTTGCTCCTAGAGTTTAGTGCAAGTTCACAGATTGTCTATTACATATAACTAACTAGCTAACTGAGTAAGTAAGTAAGTAAGTAAGTAAGTAAGTAAGTAAGTAGGTAACTAACTAACTAACTAACTAACTAACTAACTAACTAACTAACTAACTAACTAACTAACTCCATGGAGCAGAGGCCTTCTTGAGAAACTAACAGTTTCTCAGCTAGTCAAGAAATTCCCCGCATTTTGTGGAACCCGGAGGCTCATTTTCTCATTCACAAAAGCCCGCCACCTGTTCCTATCCTGAGCCAGCTCAATCCAGTCCATGCCCCCATCCCACTTCTTGAAGATCCATATTAATATTATCCTCCCATATACGCCTGGGTCTCCCAAGTTATAGCCTGGTCTCAGATCTCCCCACCAAAATCCTGTATGGACCTCTCTTTTCCCCCATACATGCTACATGCCCCGCCCATCTCATTCTTCTCGATTTGATTACCCGAATAATATTTGGTGATGTCTGTTACATATAATCTATGAAAAAAACTGCATGGCTTTTTGACTACATGTCTGTAAATATCTACCCACCACTCCAACTGAAAAATATATGCATTGCAGTAGCAAGGAATCAATTCAAACGTAGGTCATCCGATCTGCTTCGTAATGAACTTTAATGTAGAGTCTAAAAAGATAGGCAATGTACGTATACGTAACTTTGTGGCGCGTTCGCGTAACCATTTTGCAGTGGAGGCACAACAGTGTATTTTATATGTGTTGTTGAGTTACATTTATCTGTAAACTATATAAACGTAATGAATATTGCACAACAATGCTTTTATGGTAAATTTATATCAACGGCAACAATAACATTTTATATACCAGCTTAAAAAAATTGTATTTTAACTAATTTTGCACTTTTTCTACAAGTTACATGTAAACGCTGTGTTGAAACAAAAGAATATCCACTTGCACATGGCCTTTAGACGTACGATTTTGCTAAACAGAGCGTAGTGACACGTAAGTTGTTGCGTAGTTTGTCAGTTTTTGTACGCTTTGCCGTGAAATATTTAACGAGATCGGATGGAATTAATCAATTATTAAATATTAGGTGTGTGTATTTATTCTTGTCTTAGCTATCCAGCACACAAAATGCATCTCTTCTATTCAGCCTTTTATTGCAATGTGTGGCCTATCTGGCTGTGCCATATTTTCCCCCGTTATCTCATAAACGGCACGAGTGTCGCAAAAGTTATTGAACATAAAATGAGTGTTTTGATTTTCTCTACAACTATCGTCTGGAACGTTTCTCAATTTGAGAATAATTCAGTGAATTAGTATCATAAATGTGGATATATTTTCATGTAAAGTGCTCGTTATTCTTGTCAGATTTCAGTAAAGTTGAATTTTCTAGACAGATATTTAAAAAAAAAACTTTAAATGTTCAGATTCGTTGAAAATCCATGCAGTGGGGGCCGAGGTGTTCCATGCGGACGGACAGACCGTTATACTGACGAGCAGGCAGGCAGACAGGCAGGCAGGCGGGCGGGCGGGCAGGCAGGCAAGCAGGCAGGCGGGCGGGCGGGCTGGCTGGCGGGAAGGCGGGCAGCCAGGCAGGCATGAAGAAGCTAACCGTCGTTTTTGGCAGTTTTTGAAATTCTCCTAGCAAAGGTTTCTTACCAGTACCGTGCAGTTTACTTGTTCAGTAGGGCACAATTTGCGAGATTTTAAGTTCTAATAGCGGTGATGCTGAAGACACTGTTCATTTGGGATGTGACGCCCTGTCAGTGGGCGAGTAGTTCCCGACATTTTTGAAGGATAGTAGTGCCTTCGCCTTCAATCTCAAGCAGCCGTTGAGCGAGTAGTTTTCGAAAATTTAAATGCACTACGATTTTTCGAAACGTCAGGAACTACGCCGTCGCACAGCGTCTGGAATGTTCAACAGCGTAATGTATTTTTAATAGTGGCGTGCCACGTTGAATATGACAGTTCAGTTCGCCATACTGAGACATGATGTGTGAGGCACCTCTCATCTTATCCCACTACGGGATGCTGCATACCTAAGCGTTTTAGCTGGGTGTCGACACGCACTCAGAATTCGAGGGATATGGTAGTATGTATGGAAGGTGCGTGTTTCATTGGAAGTCCTAATTTCTGCGTTTCTAAACCTTCGTCTGTGTAGGCTAATTGCACACAGGACCAAGAAGTTTCCCTTTATAAATCAAAGTTAGGAAACTAACGACGAAATATTGAAAGAACCTTCATTACTTTTGTATAAATCTGTTAAAAGAAACTGTGTGCCATTTATTCACTGAAATTTTATTCTTCTTCTTTTCCATATTGAGGGTGACGAGTAATACATTAGGACGGTACTTGTGATAATTTCTTTGCAATAAATTTCCCCAAATATTCTACAGTGCCAGTGTAAAATTATATAGCGAAAGCATAAGCACGATCTACCGGGAATATTATGACTGTGGAAACAGGAATTTCCTTCGGAAGAGAGAATCTTGGGGGCCTACCGTGGAACTATTTCGCTGTGAATCTTTTATGGAGTTTGTGTACGTAAGAGGAATAAAATTCCCTAAGGGGTTGATATTTACAACCCGAAACCTTCTCCTGCTTTTTTCTCATCCAAGGCTTTTCTTCCTTTTTGCCTGTATATGTGTAGGCCTATACAGGGTGTATCCAAAATGCTTATATAGATTTGAAGGGCGAGTTCTTCACATCGAAACAAAAGAAAACGATCGCAGAAATGTGTAACCAGAAGAGAATGAATTTTGAATTTAATTGAAAGATTAGATTCAACGGTAAGTACTTAACTATGTAACATTTTACTTACGATGACATAATTTACAATACACCTTCCCAATGTAATAATTGTTGATTTCTTATTGTTTATCGAGTCACATTTCACAGCAAATGCTCGAAGTGCACTATTTAAATGAATGCACGCATGAACACATCTGGTTATGGACTCTCGCACCCTTTCAAAGGTCCCGGGGCGGTTGCGAATGGTTTGACAGGCGTAAAAAATGCATTGGTGAAGTGTCTGCCGATCCCAGTGGCCGCGCTGTCTAAGGTGTAGGTCTGCGGCGGAGCGCTTGCTGGGATCGTGGGTTCGAATCCCACGGGGGGCATGGATGTTTTTCTCTTGCACAGTGTTTGTGTTGTCAGGTAGAAGTCCTCTGCGACGGGCCCATCCCTCCTCCAGAGGAGTCCTACCGACTGTGGTGTGTGTATGAGTGTAATCAAGTGAAAATAAAACCCCTCTACACGTACTGTGAACAAGTAGGTAGAAG
This sequence comes from Coptotermes formosanus, assembly GCA_013340265.1. Lineage (NCBI taxonomy): Eukaryota > Metazoa > Arthropoda > Insecta > Blattodea > Rhinotermitidae > Coptotermes > Coptotermes formosanus. Next base: position 416,747 of record BLKM01000700.1, read on the forward strand.
AGGGAAGGACTACGAAACGAATTGTCTCTTCGTTTTCCATTGGACCTGAATACACTACGATTTTTTGAGTGTCTTCATAAATAAAACCTAACGGAGGGAGGTCAACTGGTTGTTGGGCTGTACTTTGAAAACCAAGTGCTTGCGTACATCTGATATGATGTGAACATCTGTTTTGGTGTGGGGAACTCGCTCCTGAAGTTAGTTTGTTTGATGACTTCTACGATACGCAATTCGCCATCATGAAATGGAACAGTGCCGTGACGCTAGCTGCTGTTCTTTGAGACAGTGCTGTCAGTGCGGATTTGATTATTAGACACTGATTATTGGTTTTGCTTTCTACCCATTGTTCTATTTTATTGTATGGTCATTAAAAATATGAAGTAGTTTTAATTAAGCTATTAATAAACTCAAACGATTCCTTGATGAAAAATCCTTTCTAAATAATGAAAAGCCCATTTTCTCTGCCAAGAAATTCGTCAACCAGTACGGGTTCAGAGGTCCACTACTGTGTTCACAAGAGCTGCAGTTTTACCACAACTTGAATGAAATTAATGCATTCAGCATCACCAACCCCCTTTCTTGGCTTCATTTTAATACTATTCACTCTGGTTTTTCAAAACTTTTCGTACTATAGCTCCGTACTGCATGTCTCCCCCACATGTTCAACACGATAATCCGTGATTTGATCGCACAGTATATGACCAGGAGTGTAAAATCTAACGTTGCTCATTATGTACTTCTATCGTTCGATTTACATCCTCTGAGTTAGGTCCAAATATTTGCTGCGACATTTTATTGTCTAAATTTTCAGTCTTCGTTCTCGTCTTACGGTATGCGATCTGGTCTTGAAAGAATGTATGGTAACAGGTGAAAGTAGGCCTAAATATATTAAGATTTTATTCTTTATATTTTCAGAGCGACAACTCTGAGAATTAAACGATTCTGATCCTAATACTAGCAGACATTCTTCACATTTTATCTGCTTTTGAATTCTTTGTCGACATTGATTCTGCTTCCCATTAAGACGTTACCTGCAGCCTTCCATATTACATGCGCACTGGGATCAGTGCTTTCACTTCTTTTTGAAGAATGAATATGTAGCCTCTCTGTGTGTTTCTTTGTTGCAGGGTGTTACACTTTGCTGGCAGAGACGGTTCTGCGATGTGTCACAAGATACTTTTAAAATGTCTCTCTTAATTACAAAAAGCTAAAACAGGGTTTCGCTGATTTTTTTCAAAAATCTCGAAGCCACAAATGGGTGACAAGAAGCAAGAGCTGTACTGAGGACCAAAAATATTGGGCGTCACCGTAAAAATTTTCTCGCCCAGTCGACCTGGCACTGTGGATTTTTGCACCCCTGGACTTGAGTACTTAATCTATGAAAGGTTATTTTCATAAACGAAATATCTGCTTAAATTTTATTTGTGGTAGAGTGTAATTCTGAAGTTCTTTTAAGCCTCTGTGCACGTAGGTCTATCTCGTTTTGTAGTATGCGAAGTCAAAACCGTTGCTGCAGGATTGAGCACAGCCATTAATATCAAACGAGCGTATCAAACTGTCATTACGGTTTACCTCTTTCCAAAATACGTCGGAAGTGTCGCTGTAGTTTCCCTTCAGTACTGCACAACACCGAATTACCATAGCGCAATTTCTGTGATACTGTTCTAATAAGATAACTTCAATACGTAACACCAACCCATTACACGGGACAGGACAGCCGTTTCATTCTACTATAGCTAATATTATACGCCCCAAAGGTGTGTCTTATACCGACCATTATATTAATACTATTGCTCCTTGCGGAAAGTACGTCAGTCTACTAAATCGCTAATCCCCACAGGAGGAGAGTAACTGTGGTTTGGGTAGGACCGAAACTGCTTAAAAGGAAATCTGTATAGAACTGTTAATGTAAATTTAGTTTCCTAAAGGGAATCTAACGGCTGCCATCGCCATATTGTATCAAACTGCTGCTATGGTTGGCTGTTCTGAAGCTTTGCAAGTGTTACCATCGCTTGGTGATAAACACCGGCTGTGGTGCGGCCTCGTGATATCTCGCTACTACAGAATTGTAATACTTCATTCTGAGAATTTTAATATTTAAATACCGTCTGTTATGAAAGAGATGAAGCAACTTTGCTGTTCATAATTGTAGAGATTTAAGCATAAAAGGGCTTAGTACGAGTAAAACCCGTAACAAAGTGCACAAACGTCTGTACGCTTTAGCCAGCATATCAGGGCGTGTAACACCTGTAGGTAGGCTGCAAGCAGGATACCGCACATATCGTAAAGGGTAGTAGATAAGCTTCATAAGAAACAAGAGAGGCAGTGTACTGTAAACCTAAGAATGAGGCGCGTTCACGTAACCCTTGTTGCTGTCGAAAAGCAATAAGGATTACATATTCTGAGTGTGTGTCTGTACCCTTTGTTATCCATCATGCATAGGGCATGCGTTGTATTATACCGTCATCTGTGGCCTGTCTGGCTCTACCATATTCTTTCGCATTATCTCGTATGTAAATGGCACGATTTTAGGAAAAAGTGTTGCTGAATATAAAATGTGTGTTTTGATTTTCTCTACAACTTTTGTCTGAAGTATTTGTCATTTTAAGAATAATTCAACGAGATACGTATCATCATAAATGTACATATGTCTTCATGTAAGATGCCCATTATTCTTGTCGAATTTCAATGAAACTTGAATTTTCTCGACAGATTTTCGAAAAATGCTCGCATATCAAATTTCATGAAAATGCGTCCAGTGGGAGCCGAGTGGATACATCCGTACGGGCGGACAGACATGACGAAACCAGTGGGCGTGTTTTTGCGACTTATGCGAACGAGCCCGAAATGAGAAGGAAATTGGGCGTTGAGAAATTTAACTAGGGATGTACAGAATTGAAATTATGGAGCGCAGTTTTGTGTAAAATTCTGCAGGTGCGGTGGGTATTTACGTAAATTGAAAGTTAACTTTTTTTTATATAGACTCGAACTTTAAACAAGTGGGAAGGCTACAAATTTTAAGGAGCTTTTGCACCAGTGAAAGATCAGTTTATTCTAGGGTCAGACGATTAATAATTTTATGAGTTGTTTCAGTATTTTGTGTGTCAGACTGGTTGCAGAAGATTACGAAACGAGGAGTTTCACAATTTGTTGCCCTCGTCAGAAGTTACAGGGTTATCATATAAATGGGGAGGAGATGTACGGGACATAAAGCCCGCACCGGAGATGAGAAATGCATAATCACTAGGGGCATCTAGCCGTATACGAGATATCAGTATAAAATTGGCCTTAAAATCAGGAGGCTACAACACTGTGGACTGGATTCTACAGACCAGTGGCTTGATGTTATGGGCAGGCAAATAATCTTGTTATGCCGTAAAATGTTGGAAATTGACTAATTGAATGTTGATTATCTTCTGACGAGGGGCCGCGCTGCAGTGATGTAGTCTTTATTTGGAGATTGATTAAGGAGGTATGTGTAGGGCTCCTTGGTGCCAGGCGTTTTGCACATTCGTGATATATGAGACGATTATAAAATGTTGTAACGTGGTTAACATGCCATACTGTATACGTCCGTTTAAAAGGCGACTTTTTTTTTCCGAAATAGCCGAACAGACAAGTGGTGGGGCAGGGTGCCTGAATGAGTGAGGTGTTACGTCATTTCCCAGTAACGTGGCATGGACACGTCCTTTTCTAGTAAACAGTATCTAATAAGGCACATGATAGCACTGTTTTTCCCACTCGGTATTCCAGTAGAAGCTTCAATATTAGTTGCACTTAGGACTTACAATACCGTGATCCCGGGATCCCAGTCATTTTTTTTCCAGTATCCAAATACCAGTGTTGTACGAAAATACCGGTTTTCCGGTAGTAATTTAAAATATAATTGTTTATGGTTTATTCATATAAAGGTTGTAAAATCGACAGCAATAAATCATTAATATTAATGAATTTGCAACTGAAGGATCGTTATACGCAATACAAATGTAACGGAAACGTGAAAACGTCGTGGAACTCAGGTCTGGTTTACTAGACACTTTGTTACACTCAAAATAAAAAGTAAATATTGCATGTTAGTGAATAATTTCAGAGATGTTTGTATTATAAAATCCGAAAAAAGGTTTTCTATTAGTGAGGTATTCTTATAACAACAATATGTGACGGCGGGTCATGACCTTCTCATCACCAAGAGAAGACGCGACAACCAACCGACTACCTTTCCTGGAAGTGTAGCGCACTGTAGTCACGTGATGCGCAGGTGCCTGTGGCTAATCAGATATGTACCAACATTAGATCCAGTTCAAGTGACAGCACCATTGATTGCGTGTGTTTCTAAAGAGCTGACTTTATTTGGACAGGTAGTGTGAATGCTTAAACATAACTAAAATATGCAGTATCAATGTGTATATTTTTTGGTTTTAGAATAACTGTGTTTTTAATAATTTTTGTCAGAATGTTTATTAGTGTAGTAAAAGTTTGATTTAAACATTAATTCACGTACTCTAATTACTTTTTCTTTCCTTACGTCATTGCACCTAATTGTCATCCAAATATATTGAGAAAAACTTCGTTTTTGCAATACCGGTATCCTGGTTTCATAAATTTAAAATACCGAAATACCGGTATTAAGATTTTGCCCGGTATTGTGAGCCCTAGTTGCAGTGTAATACACGACTTTGCCTAATTCGAAGTGTGAGTCTGAATTTTTTCATCAATTAGATTTTTATCTAAATACCCCAGTGGGAAACAGGGAGTTGTCTTACATTTGGAGCCGCTTTGTTTTCGGGCTTGTAAGATGTAGAGTCAAAATTATAACACGTCATGAAGGGGACTGAATATTTTGTATCGTTATAATCGAGTGTTGTTATAAACGAGTAATTTAGCGTTATGGTTAACAGTCAGGAATTAATTGGTACCGCAGAATATCTGACGCTATAAACGAGGTGTCGTATAAACCGATGTCGTTATAAGCGGGTTCGAATCTATTTTAATGTAGACACACAAATACTTTTTACCTGCTAGTCTAGTCGTTAGGATAGTATAATATGCGATACACGGAAGTTAAAACGTTGGAATACACTGCTGTATTATCATTTTTTCGTTTCCAGAGGGCGGTCACATTAGATGTTCGAACTCAACCGGATATGAGTGTTCGTGTTTGCCACCTCCTGGTTGCAGAAGATAAGTGTGGACGCGTTTAGTGGTACGAATGATGCATAATGAGTCATAATAAGAATTCACTTTCAAGGGCTTATTACTGCGTTATAATACTACACCAAAAGCAAGGAAAACATAAACATTTACGCAAAGGAGAAGAAAGTCTGCTCTACATTGGAATGGAATTGTATAAACCAAACGCCACTAATGTTATTGCTTCTAAGGCTCAAAGTCGGAAATCGAAATTCGTCGCTACCGGGTCCATTTCATCCCGTGTGTAGGTTTCGTGTCACGTCTTTGTATGACGGCTAGAGCTATTCAAACCTTGAGCGAGAATAAACTATATTACTGACTGCACCTACCGGCTTCCGAAATTCAGAGGTCAAGGATGAAGCGGTCGTGTCAAAATGTGCTTTACTTTCATAACGCCACCCCAAAATATGCTTTACTTTCATAACCCCACCCCAAAATATGCTTTACTTTCATAACCCCACCCCAAAATATGCTTTACTTTCATAACCCCACCCCAAAATATGCTTTGCGTTCATAACTCCACCCCAAAATATGCTTTACTTTCATAACCCCACCCCAAAATATGCTTTACTTTCATAACCCCACCCCTAAAAGCATTCTGCTGTGTCATAATCCACATATCTTGTGCCAGTGACAAGGGAATAATCTTTCACAGACTTTGCAATGAAAGTCGATGTTAATCTTACAGTTGGATTGTCTCAGCTGCATTGTGAACATCAACAGCATCGTAATCTGAGTTTGGCTATTGCTTAACACTTTATAATTATTACTGCTTTTTCATCTTGTGTTTAACAATAATTATCGCAAATTTCCTACTGTAACAGAGGGACGAACTATTTTCTTTATGGCCCAATATCCCAACTCGTACCTAGGCTGCCTCATTGTTGTGATTTATAGATCACAGAAAATTAGACGCACATACGCGTTAGGTTTCTCTGAACGTGTGATCAGCTCGTTGCAAAGACCCCTACCAACACAACACAAAAGAAAAAACAGAAGAGACTAGCGTGCATGACCTCACTTGGAGTCGAACCCTCAGTCCCAGTAATCAAGGGGCTGCAGACGTACGCCTTACGGACTGTTCAGAGTAAAGGGGTGAAGGCCTTCAGTCACATGTGTTATGATATTACTTTAATGCAACGTGTTTCGTCTTAAATACAAAAAGCTATCGGGGGCAAAATTAAAATAACAAAAGTTATCGTGTAAATTGCATGAAACCATTGTTCATATCGGTGTATATACAGTTGAGATTTCAACTTTACATTTTTAGTAAAATAAGATAAGCCAAATTCATTAATCTTTTATGAGCAGATACAGGTTTCAAAGAACGTAATAAAACGAAGGGTTTAAATTGAAGAGTTAAAAGTTACAACTAATATCTAGTAATTTCGGAAGAAAGTGAAGACTTTGTAATATGTTGTTATTCGGCCTCCAGGGGGCGCCCTATAATTTTGCGATAATCTGTATTATGTTCCGAATTAGAGGGTTTTCTGGATGTTAAGGTATTCGTTTTTTTATTTTCATTTAATATTTGTTCTTCCTAACGTTGCATGAGGTAAATGTAAAGAAGTGTTGTTAAACCCGTCGTTGGACTGTTGTTATGGAGGTCTTCTGTCACTGACGTTGCAAAGGAAGTACGTGAAGATATTACGACCACGAAATTTTGGACTCAAAATTGCTTACACTGTGGCTAAAAAATTTTAAATTATGCTGTAAGAAAGTACGTCTTCAACCATAAATAGAAAGTTAACCTTATTCAACATATTAACATAGTGAATGAATTTTAACATGTTTTTTCATGAGAATGGTTGAAGGAGGAGCTCCTGAACGACAACGGCCAAACAGAAACGAGAAAATAGCACTTAGGAAGTTACTTTCTGGTAACAGGGTCACTGAACTGAGAAATGTGCGTACCCTTGCATATAGGATCAAATGTAAACGGAAATCGGATGAAGGAGACAGAACCGAGGTTGACAGGAGAATAAGAACAATTTTTCATGTAGGATCAGTAGGCTATTAAATGAGAGATAGAGGGGGAGGGCCATAGCTTAGACATAGAAACCAAACCCCAGAAAGAGAGATGACAACTAAGATAAATGTGTGGCAAATAGTGTAGAATTTAATATTAGCAATGTAATACTTAGGATTAATATAAGTTATGTGTGCTGCAGAAAACTTTGTGTTAGCAGGCACACAGTTATTGTGTAATGTGACACAACGAATTAATTATTATTACTATTTTTATTTTTATATCTTGCATGGGTTACTGCAATTTTAAAATACTTGTGGCTGTTTCTGGAACACAGTTAATTCTGGGATTTTAACGCAGTTTTGATAGAGCGTTATTTACCTACGTTTCGGGACAATTTGTCGGTCCCATTTTCAAGGGTCAAGGACTGTAACGAAACATCAGTAACTACTTATCAACGCTGCGTAACGTCGCAGAAGAGCAAAGATCTCACAGACTTTTGTCGGTTTCATAACATAATTCTAATTTTGAGTTATGTGCACACGCGTAGGAGTGCTCATATAAAAGTTTTCTTCGTTAGAGTGTATAGCTGAAAAATGCTATTTTCCTTGTGTAAAACTATCCGTACCGTGTACATACTCGTTATGACAAACGTGTTACCACCAACTTGTGACACGTAACTTCTAAGTCAGAAGAAATCAATTGTTATTATTATGTATGTGCTTTTAATATAAACTGCTATAAATATTTTGTACAAAAATGTTAATTCAACTGTCTCCAAGTAAAAAAGGCTGAGAGTAAATTAAACGATAAAGACTGGGATACGTTCCATTTACTCACTGTATCTGTTACGGCTAACAACGCTGCAAAGTTCACTTTCCTTATTTAGTTTAGTGCACGTAATTTCTCAATAGTTATTTCCTTCTGTTCTTGCGAAATTTTGGTTGGGCCATTGCGTAAGCTGAATCTTCTGGCTGGAACAATTGGGTGTGCTCACTGCTGCAGTACGTAATTTCACCCAGCGTTTATTTTGTGTCTCTTCGTATCGAAACAATAGCGATGCACGGTGCGCGCTCCAGTGGCGTGGAAGCTCTTCGACAGGGTCATATGCTACAAGTGGAACCTAACGGAATAGAACATAAACATGTTGTGTGCAGCAAGGCTGAAACCTTAAATGGAAGTTCTTAAGGATTAATTGTTTTCTTCCACCAGTTTCTAAGTCGCAGGAAGAGCATTTTCTTGTGGCTCTGCTTTATTATAGACTGTTGGTGCTTGTTGGGTGGATGGGGTCCAGCTTGAGTCTTAAGCATTGGTGGTATTTTTTGAGCAGTTTTCTCACAGAACTTGCAAGACTCATAACGTCGTCCGACGGCCATAGAAGAAGGAACTGTGGCCAGAATAAAAAAATCTCCGGATCATAAAACAGATAATCAGTTTCGTCTCTGCAACAGTTGAGAATGTGTGGAAATTTACCTCAGCGGCCGTTGCAGGTGCCTTCAGATTGTGATGTTTCTAACCGTAAAGCACATTTTGAGGAACAGCATTACCGTGAGTGTAAACATTTGAAAGTAAACTGTTGGATTTTGTGACAAGTGAATCAAGGAAAATTTGAAGTTGTCCATGCCGTGTACGTGTAAATCGAATTTGTATTATTTTAACCAACTCGTAGTGTATGAGTTGGTTAAAATGATACAAATTAGGACCAAAGGAAAGTTAAGTAAATTACATAAAGAGTAACTTGATCACTTGAATTTTACTAGAGATCTACGTTGTTTTGTAAATGTAAATAAGATTGGGAAACAAAATAACTTGTAGAAGTAGCCTATGGAATTTGGCTGGGAAACCTCTTTGAACTATGAAAATTGGTTCTTTTATTATTGCGGAATGGCGCGTCTTCTTAAACAGCTACTGGATGATCTTAGGGAAAAAAGGAGATCCCGGAAGTTGACAGAAGAAGCACTAGATGGCACTCGCTAGAAAATTTGCTTTGAAAGAGGCTGTGGACTGGCTGTAAAGCAAACCACATGATGATGACGATGATGAGGTGGCTGTGGTGGTGAAGATGGTGCGTCCTCTTGTGGATGGGCTAGATTGTCTGCAGGCATGGAGTTTGGGTGCCATATATTCAATAAGACGTCACAATCGGCGGACAAGGAGTGGCCTAACAGCTTGGAGGATGAATGGAGCTTAGTCATTCCTCTGTATAAAAAGAATAGATTGTTATATGGGGTCTCGGATTGCGTCTGATTCCTTGAAACTACCCGAGCAACGAAAAATGGACATTCGGATGAATTTAACACAGACATCGGCTAGAGGGTGTTCGTTGGATTGGTCTGGCTGAGGATAAAAGTAATTCAAGGCTGTTGTAAAGACGGTAAAAGAATTTCCTACCTCATGAAAGGTGAGAAATTTCTTGACCAGCTGATGGACTGGCGGCTTTTCAAAAGATTCGGAATAGGTAATCTCTAAAACTGTGACTCGTAACACAGATCGTATGTTTGGGTGGTTTCAGCGTAATTGGTCGAACGGACGGCCCTTTCCTTTGGCTGCTTTATATCTTGTTATGATATCAGGTAGCTACTCTTACTTAATTCATTTCACGTATCTTACTGACTCCATTACGTCTTAAAAACACTGGCGACCAAGACGTAAAAGGACAAATATGTGATCCGCTATTGTTTGTTGCACTTAATAGTCACACAAATTTGAATATAAAATGTAAAATTTAAAGTGCTAAAATCTAAAAACTGCCGATCCCAGTGGCCCCGCGGTCTAAGGCGTGGGCCTTCGGCCGAGCACTTGCTGGGCTCGTGGGTTCGAATCCTACCGGGGGCATGGGTTTTTGTTTCTTGTGAGCGTTTGTGTGTTGTCAGGTAGAGGTCTCTGCGACGGACTGATCACTCGTCCGGAAGAGTCCTACCGAGTGTGGTGTGTCTGAGTGTGATCCAGAAACCTCCAAAAGGAGGAGGCTTAGTCCCGATTTGGGCTGTTGTGCCACAGCAAAGGAAAATCTAAAAACTAGCAGGCATTTAAAGTGTCTTCCTGTAAGGTGACGTGTAGCCACACACCTAGAGTAGCAACATAGATCTACCCAGTCTGAACCTACGGGTAGGCAATAGATATACGTGGGTGGTCAACGCCACGCACGGCAGCCTTACGCCCAGGAAAAAAATTGGGTACCCATTGCACAAGAGGTACAGTGGGCACCAGGGCCGGTCTGGACGGGTGTGAAGAAGAGAAAATCCCGTGTCCGCACTGGGGGAACCGTCCAGCTTTTAGCGAGTCGCTATACCGACTAGGCTAACCTGAAACGTCCCCCCCCCAGCCCCCAGAAACTAGTAGAGCAATGATTGTATAACATGATCCGAAAATTAGCAACTTCATGCTTCAGAATTCTTCTTGAGACGCTGATAGCACCTCAGCTACTCTAGAAGTTCACTGCACTTATGGAAACCGAAGCTTCAGTAGCTTGTCCCTGAGCCAAAAGATCCATTTTACAACACGCGGTCCTGTTCTTCAAGATTCATTTTTATTTTGCCCCACCTCCTCCAGGTCTTCAAAGTGGTCTATTTCGTTCAGGTGCTGTACCAAAAGCCTGCTTGCATCTCTTTTTCCCGCATATGTGCCATATTGCTGCCCATCTCATCCTCCTTGCTTTGATTGCCGTATTTTTGCGACGAGTAGCCTACAAATAATGGAGATCCTCGTCATGCAATTTTCCACATTTTCCAGTTACTTCCTCCCTCTTATGCAGAGTTATCTTCCTCAGCATGCTATTCCCGAACATTCTCAAGTATATGTTCTTGTCTTCATACAAGTATGTGTTCTTGTCTTCATACAAGTATGTGTTCTTGTCTTCATACAAGTATATGTTCTTGTCTTCATACAAGTATGTGTTCTTGTCTTCATACAAGTATATGTTCTTGTCTTCATACAAGTATGTGTTCTTGTCTTCATACAAGTATGTGTTCTTGTCTTCATACAAGTATATGTTCTTGTCTTCATACAAGTATGTGTTCTTGTCTTCATACAAGTATGTGTTCTTGTCTTCATACAAGTATGTGTTCTTGTCTTCATGTGTGAGACCAAAATGTCACGCCCGTTTAAAACAACGGGCAGAGTTATACCCGAATAGTACTGTTGAGTAGTGCATTCTTGTACGTTCAGATGCGCTGACGGTTCGTTTGGACGCGGGAATGACACGGACGTATAGAACTGTTGAAAGGCTAATCGCAGATAGGAGGTAACTAATAAAGTTGTGTTAATACGGTATTGTTCTGAAGGTTTCTGACGCGTCTGTGTTGTAATCGAGGGATTGGAAGTGTCCATTTTGCGAAGATAAGGTAGTTCGGGGGCTCACTGTCTCCGTCGTCGGGTAATGGAAAGGGTATGTACACTTAGATGTAGCTATTGATCTGCTGCAGTGGCTGTAGCCTTATCTATCGGTCCCCACGGAGCAGTACGCTTTCTTCCTACCTGAAATACGGAAAGTCCTAACCGGTCGACACCGGCAAGAAGCAGACATGAAGGACTTACTTTAGAAATACGAGTTCCACGATGCTGACGGGGGATCATATGGACAGCTTACTCTTTAAAGCAGAGTAATTACTGTATATATCATATATTTTATTAATACGAGTATTTAGAAGCTCTTCACGTTCCTCAGAGAACTACCTTTGTGTAAAGGTAAAAAAAAGGTAAAGCCATCCCGTTACAGGCCTGGACAGGCCCTTAGGGTTCCAGGAGGTTGAGGCTCCCAGATTTCTAGACAATCGGCACTTGAAGGTGGTAAGGTTGTCAGCCCTACGCACCGGCCGCCTTTACCCCAATGAAGTAGTCCTGGTACTCATTTCTGTTAGAGTCTGAGTCGACCCCAGGGCTATAGTGCGACCGAAAGGCAATGCCACCATCGGGAACCGAACCCGCGCCCTTCCGGTTTGTAGCGCAGTGCCTGAACCAACTGCGCCACCGCGGCCCCATACCTTTGTGTGTATTGCATATGGCATTCAGAATAAGTGATTATGGCCTGTTCCCATAACCAGCCTTAAGCAATTGATCTTTGAAATTAAGACGCGTTGTTTTTCTGTGAAGTGTGGAAAGTATAATTGTAGATAATTATTTAAATGGCTCTCGCTGTCAGGCGCCAAAGCATTAATACAATCCCTTGCACAGGGAGCGGCCAACCTTTACTCTTGTTTCCTGAGTGTTACGCCACTGTTGGAAGGGGCAGAGAGACACAGAGGCTGAGAGTGAAGCCATGATTGGACAGATAAGATAGAGGAAAATAGGTAGTGGTCTATGGGGCCCTTGCGTTTTTGTTTCGCATTTGATATTCATTTATTCATCTTCTCATTACGTCTGTTCTAATCACCTTCCCTTGCAGTCGTCTCATTTGAACTTTGATTGCGATCCTGATTTTGAGTTATTAATGTTGCACAGTGGCTTCATGTGGTATTGAAAATCATAGGCACATTATAGCTTAAATAGTGTCTCGCAGTATGGTTGAACAGCCTTTTCAATCCAGTGCTGACTTGCAGCATAACAACTTACTAGGCTAAATGTAAACAAGAACAAAAGGCAAAAACTGTTTGGGTCTTGGACTTGAGGGGTTTACTATGATCAGTGCCGTATTAATGTGCGCTTAAAAGAAAGGACACGTCGAAACCATGTGTATAGCAACAATGGAAGGTTGTGCTGTAGCACAGACAGTGCTATGTCGTGGGCGTACAAGGAAAACCCACTAAATCCAAGCGTGCACTTAATGGGTTCTCTGTCAGCAAACAAGCTTCCCTGGACCTAGCAAAAACTAAGGTGTTTGTACCATCGTGAATAATTAGCGAATGGAATTAGAGGATTTTCCAGATCAAGAAGATGACGTACGGACTTTGCTGTTCAGACGCCTCATTTTTCGACCAAAGTGGACTTAGTTGTTTTTCATTGTGCGCCAATGAGTAGCTTATTGATGAGGAAGAGCAGGTACCGTTGTTGCTCCGGAAGTGTGTTTGGTAAATGCCTGCGTCCAGTGTGGGACGATTTACGCATTGGTATAACTGAGATATTGTTTTGTGTACGCGCGTAAGTACGTAGTGCTCTGTACTAGGGTGAGTCCTGCGCCCGTATACAAACTTACAATTCATGGTCATTTTACTGTTACGTTTCACGCTGTATAATCCATGCATTAGAAATAGCATAACTTACTTATTGAAAGATGCTGCGTTTTGTCCAGTCTACACAGTGTCGAAAGCTAGGATGATTAGTACATAATGAATGGAAGTGATGTAGAAATTAACGGTCGTGGCCTAATACGAGGCACTGTCTCAATATCAAGACTGCTGCCTTTGAGATGTGACAAAATATAGCGGTGTATGAGGGTGCCTATGTTTCAGAACTTCTTGTAATGGCTATAACAGTCTCGAAGTCGCTCCCAGTTAGTTCCGTCTCTCTGGAACACTTAAATAATTGCGTGGCAAGCGATTTGCAATAGACATCGACGTGAAGCAAGTTGTCACCTGTCTACAGGCACTTCCAACCCGTATATTCTATTCCGGGGTGGAACAAAAACTTAAATGTCAACTGTTGATGTGTGGAAGTCTGATGTGTACCATGTGCTACCCAAGTGCCATGCAACATTAAAGTCAGAATAAATTGTCAGCATCAAAGTGTTTGTTACCTCGCATTTTGAAACTGCGTTGTAATACAAAAGTATAGTCATCTGTAAAACAAAAAATGCTGTTATATGCAGCGGATTATTCCCTCGATAAGAAGACAACAATTCTGCGTGTAGGCCTGCTTCTTTCTAACGTCCTTCTAAAGAGACAGACCAAGAAGCTGCAAAGAGAATAGGAAATATGAAGCGTGGAGAGTTGATAGCAACAGAGTTAGTCCATAAGAATTCTGCGTTTTTTGTAACACGAAGTATGAGTGAGGATATGGATTGGATTCATCTGGCTAAGTATAGGAACGAGTGGCGGGCTGTTGTGAAGACGGTAAAGACCTGCGGATTTTGTTGTCAGCAACGAAGCAACCAGCATCTTGATTGACAGAGGGGGCATATTCGTTTTTAAAAAGGCCCACCACACTCTTAGGGCGTAATAATGCAGCCCGTGTGTATAATATAAGAATCATTGTCATCACCTTCGTCATTTTCGTTGCGTGCTCTGTGTTCCCACATGCGTAAGATTCTGTGTTCTTTCTTTGGAACTTAACGCATTTGCCGATTGAGACACGACAGGGCGATCAAACGCTATCTCGAAGGACCGTGTTTAATACATTGCAAAAGGTAATGGGTTATTGACTGATCTGTAAGTATAAGTGTTGCAAACTGGAAAAGCGAAGTTGAATTATTTTATGACAATTTTGAAAGAGAATTTCAGTTCCCATAAAGTTCTGTGTTCAATAAGAGAAAAAGGAGACAGCTGAGTATCTGAGACAGGGAGACAGTTGCGGAGGGCGTGGACTGGGTTCGTTTGTCTGTCTTAGAACAGGCCCCTGTGACACAATAATCGGCATAGCAGTCCATTAGATAGAAAATTCCTAGTAAGTGAGGGCCTGTCAACTTCTAAGTGAGGACTGTGCAGTTTGGAGTCAACTGACATTCAGAATGGAGCCGCCCCCAGTTGGTAGTGCAATGTCCTGACTGTCAAATACACAATTTCCGAAACTCGTCCTGCACGAAGTAAACAGTAGGTGTTATTTTTTAAACAAATCCCATATATTTCTGCTTTTTACTGCAAACACTTATGAATTTTTATTGCAGGCTTTTTGGTATATATCAAATACTGCACTATCCAAAGCTTACAGCAGCAAGTACGTACAATGTCTGTCCGTCAGTTACTAGTATCAGTCCTCTGGTGTAAAGTTTAGGTACGTTCAACCAGTCTAGTTACGTAGATAAACACCATAACAATGCAGTAACAACAAAACATTTTAACTGAAGCTTGTACTGTAAACAAACAGGAAAAAAAGATTTTTTCCGTGATAGGTCCAGGAAATAATCTCACTCACATGTGTATAAACCTCGCGTGGCAATCTTTCTTTTTTTCAGCAGCGTGTTTTAAATATTTTTTGTGTATTTGTACAGCAAGCTGTGTAATGTTCCCTGTGGCAGAGTTTTGTTGTGTGGCAAGGATTCTAACATGATAACTTTATATGCACGTGATATTGTAATACTAATTTATGTAGGTGGCGGGCCATATCGCAGCTAAAGGGAACATGCTGGGAGACGAAACTAGCCAGCGTACAGTTTTCATTAGTTTGTGGCTTAAATCTATGTCGACCACCACGAAATATACAGTCATTTTAAACACATTCGTCTCTTAATCTTCTCAATATAAAATTCTGTACTGATAAAAGGAGAAAATTGTCAATCTAATTGAACAGCTTAAGTGCTTCCAGTCCGTACTTGCTGAGCTGCTTACACATTAAGACCGTAAAGTGTTTAGGCTTGCACGCCAATGCTAGTCTTCCGGATTACTGCTGCACTTGGCAGAATCATGATCATATTCGTTGCAACCTTCGTGTAAAATAAGTGTGAAAAATTATCAATCTGGCCGATCCCAGTGACCGCACGGTCTAAGGCGTAGGTCTGCGGCCGAGCGCTTGCTGGGTTCGTGGGTTCGAATCCGACGGGGGCATGGATGTTTGTCTCTTGTGAATGTTTGTTTTGTCAGGTAGAGGTCTCTGCGACGGGCCGATCGCTCGTCCAGAGGAGTCCTACCGACTGTGATGTGTGTCTGAGTGCGATCAAGTGAAAATAAACAACCTCGACACCTGCTGTGAGTAGGTAGAAGAAGTAAGGACTACGAAACGAAACGAAATTGTCAATCTTATGACCAAGTGTTGTTTTCAAGCTTGAATATTATTTACACAATTAAAAAGATAACAAACGTCTTTTAATCCAAGATTACGGGAAGAAAAATCTTCACATACTAATAGAGATCTTAATTATCGGAAATTTATTTGCCACACCTTGAATTTGTGCTTATCGCAGGTACATAATTATATTTGTACAGGAAGGAGGTATGTGACAGTGAACTGTTCTTATTTATATCGCGTTTTGAGAAATATGAACATAAGACTATGTTCGACTTATGTATTTATCAGATAATCCCAGCGCGAATATTTTTACGGTTTGTGAAAGACGTAAGTATCAGAGGTTAAGGTACGGAAGTGATTACGGATGTACACGACAATGCATCTTTAACTGTTCCTACTTCAAATTTTAAAGCGTTTGTCACCATAGTGTATGGTAACAAGCGGTAACAGAGTTACCATTACAGAGTTCTGGTTCTCTTAATAGTCTGCGGGGGTTAGAGGACTGTCATTTGACTATTCTTTGCATGAAGCATCGGCGATGTGGAGAATGGATTGAGGAAAGTACTGGTTCCGTTTCCGTTTGATTTTATCGGTGGACCTATGTTGCCATTTCTAACTAAAAATGATTTTGTACGTACGTCACTCAAACAATCTGACAAAGAATAAAGCTATAGCTGTTGTAAGCGCTGCTTACAGCACAGACACTCGCCAGACGCAGGGACGTGTCCTGTTGCAGCTATGGAAGTTGTTCAGCCCCTTGTTGACCAAAACTAGCAACAGAGTTAAACTTACATAGACTTCCGGCGTAATGCTAAAGAACAAACATGCCCACAACAAATCCGCGTAGAACAAGGAAGAGGAAGACAGAAAGAAAAGTTACGAATTTTACGGGCACGTTAACAAGTTTTGGCGTCCTCTGTACTGTTCTTTAATTATCTTCCACTCCGCAAGGCTTAACAAAGTGGTCTGTTTTATGTAAATTGTGGGTTTATTTTTTTACAACACTGTGTATTCCAGATATTTTATGCTCTGACAAATCTTCAGCACCTTGAGTTTAAAATGCGCCCAGAAAATCGTGTAGTTCTTCACCTAAAGTACCCTTTATTCTTGTTTGATTTTAAGTGTAACAGAAATTGATCAATAAATTTTAGTTTTACTCCGTAACGTCATATTCTATCAAAATCTGTTTAACGACTCTCCAGTTATTTCATGTGTACAGACAAACGGACGGACAGACCGATTGTAGTAGATTCTCCACAGGGATGCGGAAGCGCCTAGAAAGTAGAGATGAAAGGACCTTTGTGTAATTCTTGCGCACTCCCCGCTTTGCATGTAGATGGAATTAGTTTCTGCAATCAGAGCGTGTTAACGGCTGAGGTTTGTTGTCTGCCGTCGTGTTGGCTATTTATTCACTTCCATCGCTTGAATTACGTAACGTAATTATTTTTATCCCGCAAAAAGGAGTTTATTCATCGCCTGAGTGTTCAAAGGTTAAGCTTGTGTCATGCTTAGTGCCTGAGCAGACAAGTTTTAAGAGGTGGTATACTTTCAGATCATAGCATTAAGAAACGGCGGGAATTTGCGCAGGCGTGTGTGTGGGTGTGTGATTTAAAGCAGTGAAATGACAGCTTGCAGCAGACAAAAGTAATTTATATAAAAACCAGAATTTGCCAGATTGTATACTTCTGCTTGGCACGTGCTTATGGATATTACTACAAACGTTCATATATCGCACTGCGAAGTGTCTAAAAACAGGTTTTCTGTAGTTAATATTTTAACACATAGAGACACAATTCAAAGTTTGTAGGTTACCGTAATCTTTGTCAGCACCACAGTGGGAACTTCAAATTTCTCAAAGATTGTAGAAATTAATTAGATGTCTGTGCGATTCTCCAGTTTTAAGAGGCGTTCTCATTCCTTCCGAGCGCTTAATACAATCATACGTATGTATGTACTCTTGAAACGATCCGAAAACCGTTGAACAAATTTCAGTTGGGTTTGATATTGGATGATTTCACTACAAGGTGTTATACGTATTCATACATTCATCCTCCTGGGTTGCTGCTATGCTCTCGGATAGCGAATAGCGTGGCGCAATTGATTGAGACACTGCGCTACAAACCGGAAGGTCGCGGGTTCAATTCCCGATGGTGTCACTGGAATTTTTATGACATAATCCTTTCGATCGCACTATAGCCCTGGGATTGACTCAGACTGTAACAGAAATGAGTACCAGGAATATTTCCTGAGGGTAAAGGCGGCCGGTGCTTAGGGCTGACAACCCTACCACCTTCATGTGCCGACTGTCTAGAAATCTGGGAGCCTCAAACTCCAAGAATCCTAAGGACCTGTCCAGGTCTGTAATGGGATTGCTTTACCTTTTGGTTGTGACATCGTGTTATCCGGTAGGCAGGTACCAACACTTTGGAGAAACATACTTCATCTACCTTCAGGACAGAAGTGGACATACTGTGTTTCTCTAAAATTTAGGTACCTGCGTACACAGTGTCACAGCCCCGAGCACAACGATATCACAGGTAGCCGTACTAACCCAGTGAAATTCTCCAGTTTTCTACAGAATGTGACAAATTTTACGTACGTCACGACCTGTGTGCCTTGCGGAGTTCACCAAGTTGTCATTGACAGCAAATGACTGGCATGAATAATCACTACATCTTGTAGCAGCTACTAAGTAACCACATACCAATTTTAGACAAATGCTTTTATTGGGTGGTCGTATTATTTACCGTGTATCCGTCTTTAATAAGGTTACTGAGGTCCGTGTTTACTCAACAGAATTATTGCCAGTGAATACCACAAGACCTGAAGGAGTCTGAATTTACATCACTGACACAGACTGTGGCGTTGCAAGGGAAAAGTCCTTAGCGGAGGCAGCACCCCTGGAGACTGCGTTGGACAGTCTGAATATATTGTACGCCTGTTTACAAAATTGTTATTTACAAGTGCTAGTACAAATTATATGTTTAAGTGAGTTGTAAGGCACTTACGTTGATGAATATTAGGTTGTGACCCCTTGAGGGTAAACTGGAGTTTTTCCTATGAGTGTTTAACCACCACGTTACGGAGATGTACGGGGAAATGCTGCTATATATCGTTGCATTTTTAGCCTAGGAATTAAACGGGGATGAACGGTCAGCTTCACGCACTGACCGCTTTACCTGTCCCCAAGAGTCTCCGGTGCTCATTGCTAGGTGTATGCATGGGAGTTGGAAGCCATCTGTCCGCTGTGGCGTAAGGAAACACCTGTGCACCCCCTGGAATTGTAACTTGTTACGTAGGTCGTCCAGTCCGTAGCCTAGTCAGTATATTGTCTGAAATACCCAACTTCTTCCACCTTCACAGTAGAAGAACATTTACAACTCCCCTGCCTTGAAGATGGAGGCAGCAAGTCCCTCCGAAACAATGGTAACAAACTACATCTCGATAACTGCCACACAGAAGAATGTCATTTTATTTAATTTTGTACAGACTGTCTGGCCGATATGTTTTTGTATCTAAAGTGAACACTCTTCGACAAATTCTATGTTACGCGTGTGTTCTATCCAGATTTTGCTCTGATGCTCATCTGAAAAGTGATATAATTTATGACAAGCTTTTTAAAATTCTTTTTTAATGAATGATTTACATCTGCTGTGTAATGTTATTGAAACATATTTTGTTGAAAAGATTTGGTCTTTTGATCTTTCAAAATCTTTACAGGTGGCGTCAAGGCTGAATGATTGATTAGCCACGGTGATGAATTGGGTCATAACGATGATATTATGGTGCACAGTATCACATTAGTGAGGCCGCAAAGAACAATAATGAAAATACAATACACTTTATAAAAGTACACCCGTCCTCTGCCATCTGGGTCCTTTTGTTCGCTTCCATTAGCTAATCGTGACATGCAGCACGCAAGCCGTTTCTTGCCGCAGTCTTAATATTTCCTTTTTGTTGTGGTGGTTGGACTTATCTGCTAACTGTTGCTGCCTTAACAAAGTTCTGCGTCTTGAATGATTGTGTTGTGGCCCTGGTTTTGAACTTTAAATCTTGTTTATATGCCTGGTTTTAAGGAAAAACAACCTCATGTATTCCTTAACCTCTATACAAGCTACAGGATGGGAACAAATTTGTGTACCAACTCACGATGGTGTGATTCCTTATTAAACAATGTTCGTAACTCGAAAATATTACACAGCTTATTCACTGAGACGTTTAGTTTTCAAGATATATGTCACCATGAAATGGGGCAGCTTATTTCTAACAAATGTCATTTGTCACGACGAGAAAACGCGGTGTTAGGTGTATTACAGCCACACAGTGCACAGTAGGGATCAGCTGTGATAGAGTGATTATAGGATACACAGGACGAATACCACGACATGCTGTTCACCCTCGATGCCTTAGACAGTCGAGGTTGTACCACTGCACGATTAAACGCGCTACGTTTCCACGGTCGACATCACCCAGACGCTAATGTGTTTATGCAACTGTAGCAGTGTCTCCGTGAGCAAGGTGTGTAGCACCTACTGCGCCTGCGTATGCAGGTAGCCTGTGGACTGTAGGGATACTAACCAATTAAGATGCAATAGTTGCAGCTGCGAAAAGAGACTCGTGGAATTCACGCTTCGTCGCAGTTGAAGGGGGTCCCAACGGAGGGTCCCGTAAGTACATCTTGATCATTCTGGACCCATTACGATGTCTCGCGAAACGCACGTTTCTTCCAAGACGATCGTCCTGTGCAACTATTTTACGTGTAACTACAGGCGTCCATTGTTTGATCGTTTGATACCTTGCTGCTTTTGGCGGTAAGGTGTATTTGGAAAACTAAGCTTTTGAAGGCATATGTTTATAATAACTTCGACTTAGGTTTTGTAAGGAATCACAGCACGGAGCACCAGTGCCTGGATTTCCTCTTGTATACTGTGTGTAAGACCGTAACACAAGACCACAATGTGGTCGCATGTTTCTCACTGTCGGTATTCAGAGCTGGAGAAGTCCAGGTGATACTGGCACAAGTTTTTCTACCAGTGCTTTAGTTAACCCTGTCCGTATCATTCCACAAATGTTCCATACTCATTTATGTGCCATAAGGGAATGGACATGGGGCGCGTTAGCGGCAGCAGTTTCGCGGAGACGTGTTCCAACCCATCAGAAGAGCATAAGTAAGTGAAATGCACGTGTAAGGACGAAAGGTACACGGAAACTTTCTTAATGCACTGCCAGTTGATTAGGACGTTTCAACAGCACGAAGACTTGATCCTATCAGTTTTTTTTATTCTGTCTCTAAACCTATTTCTAGACGAAACTGTAGCCGATTCTAAGTCTATTCTGTCTGTCTGTCCTTCCATACATCGCTTCTTTCACTGGTAGAGCTATGTCACACGGGAATCCTCTTCCACGGGTTTTATAGGGGTTTCGTTTTACCGGACGTGTCTCTTATTGTCTTCTACCCTCTCTCTTGCCCCATTTTGTTTTCCTTTCCAAATTTGTTTATTCATTTTCAAATTTTAATTCTGTTGTTTCTATTTCTTATTTTATTTTTTATTTACTTACTTGTACCTATATATTTTCTCTGCTACTCTACTGCATGTGTGTTTTTTCTTCATCCATTCCTCGCTTACCCCTGGTTCAACCCTATTGGCTGTCATCATGCTTACTTATCCCCACCCCGCGCGAACCATCCCAGTTAGTATCTACGTTACAGATTGTCTTTCTTTCCCTCTCAGACTGTTAACCCGTGAATATGAGGCCGACACGTCCCTAAACGTCGGTAAACATTTACCACACGACGTCGCGTGATATCCCAGAAGAGCGCAGATCACAACAATTGTAGTGCATTTAATTAATAGCCGTTTATGCACACCGGCCGCAGGACTGCTTTAAATAACAAAGACAAACGGCAAGTCCGTCTACTTCGTCAACATGTTTCGACTCCCGTGCGCGTTCGGAGACTGTTCGAGTTTTCACCCCTTAGAGCTTGACGGTTAGCACAGCAACCGCAGGGTTTTGACACTAAAAACTCTGTAAATAAAGCTTTAAGGAAGTGGGATGGGAGGGCGAAGACTGTGTTGATCTGGCGGAGGATAGGAACAGGTGGCGGGCTGTTGTGAGCACGGTAATGAACCTTCGGCTTCCATAAAACCCGGTAAGTTTGTTTAATGTGTGAGGAACTGCTGGCTTTTTACGAACGTCTCTTCTGCATGGTATTAGTTAGATAGATCGATATTTAGTTAGTTAGTTAGTTAGTTAGTTAGTTAGTTAGTTGGTTGGTTGGTTGGTTGGTTGGTTGGTTGGCTGGCTGGCTGGCTGGCTGGCTGGCTGACTGGCTGGCTGGCTGGCTGGTTGGTTGGTTGGTTGGTTGGTTGGTTGGTTGGTTGGTTGGTTGGTTGGTTGGTTGGTTGGTTAGCTAGTTAGTGTGGGTATAAGTGTACAACTTGTGCTACGTGACTGTCCCTCAGTAACTTGGCCGTTAGCTGTTTTGCTTGCAGACTGAACAATCCGTCTCGAATCCAGTGTATTACATTCGTTTTTCCTCAAGCTTTTAAAACGAATGTTTCATAACCTACGGCAAGTGGCAATGACCTGCTGTTTGTAGAGTTTACTTTTTGTCTCAGAACTTTTTGTAGCCGTAAACAAACAGATGTTTAAGCAGCTAATGCCACGGAGCAGAGTCCTTGATGTACAAATATTCACTCAACTACTCGAAATATTTCCATGCGTTTGTTGGACCAAATATTTATTGCCATGTTCACAGGATCTTGCCCCTTTATGTGTGAACTGAACTAGTTGCTAACATCAAGTTTCAACGTAACTTGCTATATTAAATTTCAACATCCAAGTACTTATATGTAACACCTTGATTTTCTCATGAGTTCTTAGCTTTCTTTTATTTTCTGCATGCCGTGCAATATGGAGGGCACTTCTAACGTTTTTTTCAACGGAAGGTGCAAGCAAGAACTATCCTTCGTAGCATGGAAGGATCAAATATGTCGTACTAAATGTCGTTGTTATGTTAAGTCCTGAACAAATATCTTATTCAACATTATAAGTGTTCATCGAAGTGGTTGTGTAATAAATGCCTTTTTTGATTTTATTCATTAAATACAAAGGTAATACGAGTATGTGTTGTTATAGGTGCTAAGTTTTTTTAATTTGAAGTATGAACATTGTTATAAAAGTGGGGCAGAATCGTTACTGAAATATTAGGAACAATCTTGTTTTGTTATATTTGACGTCGTACCAGCACAGTCTGGAACCGCCTTATCACAAAACTAAATTTTATATTATTATATTTGTAGTTAAGCAATAATTTTTATTTCACATAATTAAAATGTCAGTTCTTAAGGAAGAAAGTAATGTCTCAAAGTGGCCAGCAATCTGCCTTCATCATGTGTATTACTTATGCGTAAAATGATTTCCAGCTTACTAACGCTTGTGTTCTGGTTTTAATGTGTTGTCAGTGATCTGGATCTTACAGGTGTCAGAACACGCTGTATGAACTACAAATTAAAGATTAGTGCACTGTGTAGTATCTCGTCCATCCAATTTATTAAGTACTGCAATGTCTGCAGCAGAGTTCCATGTACACACGCACGAGGTAAATAGGAATATCTAAACGGGAAAATTCTGAAAACCCGTTCTGGCATTATCTCGGAGTTCAAAGAGAGAGACGGAGAGAATTTCTGGTGATTGATGGGTTTATGCCGTGACACTGTGTCCGTTCATATCTCATGCGAAACATGCTTCCAGTTATTGAGAAAAACAGTAATGCAAGCTACCCGGAATTTTTTGGTTTTGGAGGGAAACTGAAATACCCTTCACTGCAGTAGCACTTATGATTGGTCTCGTTTAACACAATATCAAAATGTCCTTGGTACTGTATACGTACAAATTGTGAACTGATTGGCTTTTTTAACGTTTCTTCTGCAGAATCAAAGTAGTTACCAACCAGACCGACAAGTATCCAAGTGCTGTTATCGGACTCAGTCTAACTTCTCTTGTATTCTCGTGAATTGTAACAGAATGCACTTGATCGCTGGACCACTCGATGAAAGCTCTGTAGAGAAGTAATGGCTGTTTGTTGTAAGAATTATGCACATTGTGGGTTGAGTGCAGAGTTTCATTGTTAACACCTGGTGGTAAATGTGAGAAACTGCGCTCAAAGGGCTAAAGTAATGCTGGGTGGGTACTGTAGAAAGGATGAGGAATAGTGCACTTAGTCATAAACATGCTGCAGAGACTTACTGTTATTCCTGTCAGTGAGCCAAGACAAAATCCCATCCGTACGACCCATCACCTAATATCTTTATTGAAATTTTATCTGGTATTTATTTCAGTTCTCCCAATACGCATGATGTTTAAAGAATGACCGGTTTTTCTGAGGTTATGCTGTAGTATGCGTGATTTCAGGCTTCGCCGCGACGTGAATGAGATCTTCTCTGTTCTGGGATGTTACGCAGCGTAGCTTGGTAGTTACTGACGTTTCGGGACAACCTGTCGGTTCCATTTCCAAGGGTCAAGCAGTCCAACCGATATATTGTCACGAAACGTCGTAACTGCCAATCTACGCAGCATAACATCCCAGAAGAGTGAAGATCTGTGTTATAGTGTTTGCTGTATATCATCATGGTTCAGTTGATTGGGTACTCTTAAGATATGTGGGACACACAACGAATGTCTGTTCTGAGTTTAGGAGTATTCTTGGTTCTTGTTAGCTGTGAATATATCGGATAGCTCAACAGGGGTAGTTGGCAAGCATAGGGTTGGCCGTAACACTCGCTGTGTGGAGATTCTGCTTTTCGGAAATTACGTCACAACGGTATGTTATTATTATTATTATTATTGTTGTTGTTGTTGTTGTTGTTGTTATTATTAGTGTGTTTCTGTGTTTTAATGCAAAAGTAGGGAGAGAGGATATTTTCAAACCGACTATTGGGAATGAGAGTTTACATCAGGATAGCAACGATAATGGTGTTAGAGTAGTAAACTTTGCCACATCAAAGAATCTAGTTGTTAAGAGCACTATGTTTCCGCACCGAAACATTCATAAATACACCTGGACCTCTCCTGATGGGAAGACTCACAATCAGATCAATCACATATTGATAGATAGGAGACGGCATTCCAGTATACTCGATGTGCGATCTTCAGGGGAGCTGACTGTGATACTGATCACTATCTGCTGGTTGCGAAAGTTAGGGAAAGACTGGCAGTAAGTAAGCAAGCAGCACAGAAGTTTGATGCCGAGAGATTTAATCTCAAGAAGCTAAGTGAACTAGAGGTTAGGAAACAGTATCAGCTTAAGATCTCAAACAGGTTTGCAGCTTTGGAAAACTTAAATGTTAGTGAGGACATGAATAGGGCTTGGGAAAACATTAAAGAGAATATCAAAATCTTGGCTCAAGAGAGTCTAGGTCTACACGAACGGAAGCAGCATAAACCATGGTTTGATGCAGAATGTGCAGAATTTTTAGATAAAAGGAAGCAGGCTAAAATTCAGTGGTTACAGAATCCAAACCAAAATAATGGAGATAATCTGCACAACGTAAGATGTGAAGCTAGTAGACATTTCAGGAACAAAAAGAAGGAATATCTGAAAGCTAAAATTAATGAAATTGAAACGAACAGTAAGAACAAGAATATAAGAGACTTGTATAGGGGTATCAATGAGTTTAAGAGGGGGTACCAACCTAGAATTAATGTAGTAAAGGATGAGAAGGGTGACCTGGTTGCAGACTCCCACAGTATTTTGGCTAGGTGGAGGAATCATTTCTCCCAGCTGTTGAATATACACGGGGTTAATGATGTTAGGCAGACTGAAGTACACACAGCAGAGCCACTAATGCCTGAGCCCAGTGCCTTTGAGGTTGAGATGGCTATTGAAAAACTAAAAAGTCACAAATCACCAGGTGTTGATCAGATTCCAGCAGAATTGATTAAAGCAGGGGGTAGGATTATTCGGTCTGAAATCCATAAACTTATTATTTCTATTTGGAATAAGGAGGAATTGCCTGAGGAATGGAAGGAGTCGGTCATTGTGCCTGTTTATAAGAAGGATGATAAAACAGATTGTAGTAACTATCTAGGCATATCACTTTTGTCGACTACATACAAAATTTTATCCAACATTCTTTTGTCAAGGTTAACTCCATATGCAGAGGAAATTATTGGGGATCATCAGTGTGGATTTCGACGTAACTGGTCAACTACTGATCATATATTCAGCATTCGTCAAATACTTGAGAAAAAATGGGAATACAATGAGGCAGTGCATCAGCTATTTATAGACTTCAAGAAAGCCTATGATTCAGTTAGGAGGGAGGTCTTGTATAATATTCTCATTGAGTTCGGTATCCCCAGGAAGCTAGTAAGGTTAATAAAAATGTGTCTAAGTGAAACGTGTAGCAGAGTTCGGGTAGGCAAACACATCTCTGACACGTTTCCTATTAAGAATGGGTTGAAACAAGGAGATGCTCTGTCGCCATTGGTTTTCAACTTTGCTTTAGAATATGCCATTAGGAGGGTTCAGGCAAACCAGGAGGGCTTGAAATTGAATGGTACACATCAGCTTCTGGTTTATGCTGATGATGTTATTATATTGGGTGGAAGCATACATAGTATAAAGAAAAATGCAGAAGATTTAATGATTGCTAGTAAGGAGATTGGTCTAGAAGTAAATGCTGAGAAAACTAAGTACATGGCCATGTCTCGAAATCAGAATGCAGGACACAATCACAACATAATTATAGATAATAAATCCTTTGAAAGGGTGCAAGAATTCATATATTTGGGAGCAACCCTAACGAATCGAAACTCCATTCATGAAGAAATTAAGAGCAGATTGAAGTCGGGGAATGCTTGCTATCATTCGGTGCCGAATCTTTTGTCTTCCAGGTTACTATCCAAAAACACAAAGATTAGGGTATACAGAACTATAATTTTACCTGTTGTTCTGTGTGGATGTGAAACTTGGTCTCTCACATTGAGGGAGGAACAAAGACTGAGGGTATCCGAGAATAGGGTGCTGAGGAGGATATTTGGGCCTAAGAGGGACGAGGCGACAGGGGAGTGGAGAAGACTACATAACGAGGAACTTAACGACCTGTACTCATCACCAAATATTATTCGGGTAATCAAATCGAGAAGACTGAGATGAGCGGGGCATGTGGCACGTATGGGGGAGGAGAGAGGTGCATACCGGATTTTGGTGGGGAGACCCGAAGGAAGGTGACCACTTGGGAGGCCCAGGCGTAGATGGGAGGATAATATTAAGATGGATATTCGGGAAGTGGGATGTGGTGGCATGAACTGGATTTAGCTGGCTCAGGATAGGTACAGGTGGCGGGCTCTTGTGAATGCGGTAATGAACCTTCGGGTTCCATAAAATGCAGGGAATTTCTTGACTAGCTGAGAAACTGTTAGCTTCTCAAGAAGGCCTCTGCTCCATGGAGTTAGTTAGTTAGTTAGTTAGTTAGTTAGTTAGTTAGTTAGTGTTTCTGCTACCTTCATAGAATGAAACTTCAGAGTAACCAAATTTATGTTTGCAAAGTACGAGATTCTTTTCCAATCCGTACGGGCACCATGAAAGTCCTGGGAGTGCTGACAGACTCGAAACTACACTGTACCAAGATGTAGATTTCATTTTCTCATACCCCGTAAAGATTATGGGAGTAATTCGTGTTATAACCTTCTCCTTTTCTACTCTTGATGCTCTGTTGGTGTTGTACCTAATACTTGTTGCAGCTGAATTCGAGTGTGCTTCAATTGTATGGCCCTGTGTAATGTTTAAGGACGGCACTGAGCTGAAACGCATCGAAAGAAGTTCGTAGCCCTATGTCAGAACCGTTTTCCACTATGACTGTCAGTTACGAGGCTTTCCTTAAGTATTTATCGTTACACACACTGCTTGATTCACGGCACCATCTTGATGCCCTGTTTCTTATTACCCTTTGTACCGCACCAAAATGTTGCCCTCCCTTGTGGACGTCAAATGTATTCGGGTTCATACTCAAAATTTTACGAACTTTTCCAGGTTTGTCGTTGATTGCAGAAATTGTCCTTCTGCTAGATGCGTTTAAGCCGCTAACGTGGTTCGCAAAAACGTCCTGTTAGTTCCATAAAAGAGATTTTGTCTTAATTTACTATACTTTCACAGTTACTGGTCTGTGTTTATAGTATGCCTGGAAGGGACCATGTCTCTGGGTTGTATAACACTGCAGCTGTTCTGTGGGTACAATATATGTTACACGTAAGGTTATTTCTCTAAGAGGCTTCAGAAATCGGATCCCATATTTAGTATGGGGAACGACAATATGAGGCCAGCATATAGTTTTGAACCCAAATATAGGGTTACCTTTATGACTAGAGAAGACTGGACAAAAGGAACCGGGCCCCCACCTGTGGTTAAGGGGCTCGTCTGGTTTACAAATGGGTCCAGAATGCAGGATGGGAGGACTGGGGCCGGTGTCTATGGGCAATCCTAGGGTAGGAGACTCAGCATTTCTCTAGGGAAATATGTTACTGTTTTCTAGGCCGACATTTATGCTATCTTGGCCTGTGTCTATGAACTTCAAAACAAAGCTAGATCAGAGAAATACATAAGTATCTGCTCTGATAGTCAAGCGGCCTTCAAAGCATTACAGGCCGTGAAAACGACGTCTCCTTTGGTACGACAGTGCCAAAGGGCTTTAGATGACATTTACACTTACCATTCTGTGGGACTCTTTTGGGTCCCCGGACATTCAGGGATACGTGGAAATGAAATCGCCGATGAGCTCGCAAAGGAGGGCACTGCTCACCATTTTGTGGGACCAGAGCCGGCTGTGGGGGTCTCAAGGCAGTGCATAAGAAGAAAAATTCAGTGCTGGTTGGATAGACAGCACTTGGTACGGTGGCGGGGACTGGTTGGCACTATGAGACAGGCTCAAGAGCTGATCTTGATATTGCGGCCAGGACCGCGCTGATGTCCTATAATAGGGCGCAATCCAGGGTGGTTATTGGCATCCTTACTGGACATAACCCCCTGACAAGACATCGCCACACAATGGGGCTGTTAGATAGTCCCTTGTGCAGGAAATATGGGGCTGGAGAGGAAACCTCAGCCCATGTACTGTGTGAGTGTGAAGCCTTGGCAACACTCAGACATGTCTATCTGGGACCCTTTTTCTTGGACCCTGAGAATGTGAGAGGTCTGAGTCTAAGGGCAGTCTGGAATTTCTATAGGAGGACAGGGCTCTCGTAACTTGGACCTAATGAGGGGTGCCAAAGGGCCTGTGAAGGCCTACGTGCAACGGGACCGTGAGGGCTCGACCCACATTTACACACACTCATACTCAAGGCTATTTCTCTGGTTAAACGTTTTGTACTTTTACGTGAGTACTTTCCCAAGTGTGTGTACCGAGCCCAATATTGCCGTTTTCTGTAGTTCATTGAGTCCATTATTATTATTATAATCACTATCATCATCATCATCATCATCATCATCATCATCGTCATTGCTATTGTTCCTGCTGCTGCTATTGCTGGTGCACTATTGTTGCCGACTATAACAACGTTTCACTTAAAACATCAATTCCAAAAGAATGTACCCTGAGAGACACCATATACTTAATACATTCTAAATTTATTGCTTTCAGTTATCTCTTTTCTTCCCACCGTATGAGCACCTATCTTGGTTTTGAAGCATAAAACTCGTTACATAAAATACAAGCAAATTTGTCGACTCTGTGCGTGGTGATGAATGTTAGTTATAATAAATGTAATTGCTGTGGCACCAGTAGTAGTAGTAGTAGTAGTAGTAGTAGTAGTAGTAGTAGTAGTGGTGGTGGTGGTGGTGGTGGTGGTAGCAGTAGTAGTGGCAGTAGTTGTGGTAGTAGTAGTGGTGGTGATGGTGGTGGTGATGGTGGTGGTGGTGGGCTTGTTGTATAAGTAATAACAATTACCTGTCAGTTTCTGCCTTAGGTAGTGTCATTCAGTCACTTTTCCCGCTTCATATTCTGCTCATTTATTTTCCTCGTGTTGATGCACTTCAAATTCGTGATGGATAACTCTTATTTAATAACTTCATAGTTCTTGCTCTGTGAGGTTTCTGCAGCTTGAAGCCTTTTTGTGTTTCACTGTGTGCGGAATCGAATCCCTGGCGTCATAGAACAATTAACAATAAATGAATTTCATTTCATGAAATTCCTTATCAATCAGTTTATAAATCTGGGTTATTTAATGGGCATACCGTGTGCTTCATATGTCCTAAATATTTCGAATAACGTGACATACATAATGGCGACAGCAAGGAAGGGAGGTATTCATTGAATATAAGACCTGTCACACACTTTCCAGCGACTGTAATGATACGTATAAATATTAAGTAGAAGTGTCCTGAAGTTCATACCTCATTTCCTCTCCAACAACCTGTCATTTCGGGCTTATTTAGTACTCTTCACATCAAAACTCGATTTGTGGGATTTGAAACATGACGTCAAATGAATTCCGACTCTTTTTGTGTGTGTGTGTCGCCATGACCATTGGGAAAGGGTGGATTTGGTATGCACGCGATTCTTCTTTTTGTGAAAGAACTTAAATTCGTGTGCAGTGACGTGTCATTCACACAAATTTTGAGTATAAACTGGCTCTGCCCTATATGCTACGGGAATTGTGACCAGCATTAACACCGCTGAGTTAAAGCAGTAATGCCTAAGAAACTGGATTTTCTTGTCATAGTATTATTGCGGTCGTGGTTTCGGTTCTCGCCAGGGACATAGTTGTCTGGAAATAGGGACGATCTGCTATTAGGTACGTGAAATATCTGAGAGCACCTGTTGTTCCAGAAGCGACTACTGAAATTTCAGTTATGACTATGTATACCACTACGTTAAGTTTCAAATACTGCACACTTTTTACAGAAGGCGTATTTCTGTGTTCAGTATGATTAGGTGATGAGTCTTTTCAGTGGGTTTAGAGTTTTATCTGAGGTTTGAACTGGCTTTCAAACGTTTTGTACATAATTTTTACCCTTTAAAGCACGGGTTCTTAACCCTTTACTGTGCAGTGGACCCCTTTGACAGTCTGGTGAATCCTACGGACACCTTCTCAGAAAAATATATTTCAGTGCATAAAACAGAGATGGTAAGATTTAGTGAAAGTAAGAAACATTTTTAGAGTCTAGAAGACATAAAGTTCTTTGTTGCTTACATTCATCATTGAATGAAAAGCTAAATTTCAGCTAGAAATTAGTGAAAATAAAGCTTCAATTTTTTTCCCCGTCCAAGTTCACGGACCCCTGAAATGCATCCGTAGACTCCCATGTTGTCCGTGGACCCCATGTTAAGAACGGCTGCTTTAAAGAATTATTGTGAATCGTTGGTGTGCATCGATTCACAAGAAGTAATATATTTTTTCATGTTTTAGTGCATTTTGAGGTAACCAGTAAAATTTATGACAGTTCCTATTGTTCAGTGTTTTGCTGCTTATTTCAGGCAATTTGCTTTCACTTAGCGATACGCACGTACTGTAATGCTTATATGTGATTTAATCTACTTTCATGTGGTGCACTGTTACACTTGGCTGCAAGGCTGTCCTATCGTTTATCGACGTAATCTTTTCAAGCGCCAAATCCACTAATACTGTCGCCGGTTTTTTGTCAATTACGTCAAAAGCGTTTATTGCAAATGGTTATGATTTGATGGAACACTGATGCCCAGGACACCGTCGCTTGCCTGTTTGAAAGCTGTGATGAATGAAGATGAATGATGCAGCTTCCTTGTTTGTATCATTTCGCCAAAGTGCATAAAGTTAACAATGTTTTTATATGTTCCAACGTTCAAAAGTACGCATATTCTGACAATGATAATTATATCATAAACGCATTGACACGTTGCGAAACCAAATGGCGCCCCTCGTAAGTGAAATATGTTTCATTCAGAACCACTTGAAAACCACACACCTCATAATATTATAGTATTACAGTTATTTATCATATAAACAACTCTAATTCCACCTGATGTTCTATATAAAAATGAAACGTTATATGACACAGTAGAAGAAGAATAGAAAGAAATGGGGAACGAGGGTTTGGTTCTATACATGAGTGAAAATCCACTACGCGTTCATCGTGAATGAAGTGTAGAATGGTATGAGTAGGAGAATGAATCAGAGGAATAAGAGACAGGCAATGTACATATAGACATAACATTGAGGCACCTTTGCGTAAAAATTGTTGCCACTGAAAAGCAAAAATTATTAAATTCTGTGTGCCGGTAGTCTTAGTTGTCCAGCATGCAATGCACATGTGCCGTTGTTGTATTGTCATGTGTGGCCTGTCTGGCTGTGCCATGTTTTCCCGCATTATCTCATAAACGGCGCGATTTTCGGAAAAAGAGTTATTGGACATAAAATGTGTATTTTTATTTTCTCTACAACTTCTGCCTGAAAAATTTCTCATTGTTGGAAGGATTGAGCGAGATCTTATCATAAGTGTAGGTAGGTTTTTATGTAAAGTACCCGTTATTCTTGGCAGATTTTAATGAAACTTGAAGATTCTTGACAGATGTTCGAAAAATAGTGAACGTCAAATTTCATGAAAATCCGTTCAGTGGGAGAAGATTTATTCCATGCGGACGGATAAACAGACAGGCAGACATGGCGAAGCTTACAGTCTCTTTTCGCAATTTGGCCAATGCGCCCAATAAAAAGCAAATCACATCCCAGGCTAAGCTGGTACTGCTTGATATCGGTAAAGGCTTCTTGTAGATCATAGTCTTTGGTCTTCCTGTTCTTTATCTGAAAGAAATGAGTATAGGGTTGTTAACATCGCATAATGAGCAGCGTCGTACTTCGTGCTATTCACCAGAAGTTGGTCTGTTAGCGTCACCACGACAAGGTTCAACAGATTTGCGGGGCACCTTGCAATCATTGGGCACATGAGATCTGCATGCGCACATTTAGTGAGTCCATGTTAAGAGAAGAGAGATATCAGTTGGGAGACAAAAATTAAAATGTACTTTAACCTTTTAAAGCCTAGCGGTAACTTTACGTACCAACAGGTTTAACATTAACAAATTCTACGTGGTGCCCACATTGCGTTTATGTGTTTTGTACGGATCTCAGAACAAACAGCAACTTTTGCCTTATAAAACATTAAGAGACTGGTTTTTGTAACCGAAGTGGAGAGTGTTTACAGCGCGGTACGCACTGAGTCCTTATATAAAACAGATACGCTTCGTCTTTAAAGGGTTAAAGTACTGCAATAGCGTATAAGAATGCGTGCTGCTTTTGTTTGGCTCAGGATAGCAGTAACTGGTTCTAAAAACGGCAATGGAATTTCAGGCTACAGCTGTGTTCCTGTCAGGTCGAACACTCAAGTCGTCTGGGATGTTAACGACGTGTGATTCGGTCGGTAATAGTTACCGACCTTTCGAAGGATCGTAGTCCCTTTATCCTTAAGGCGTAAGCAGTCCAAGAGGAGAAAAGAAGAGGACAGATTCTACTTGGACCGTGTGGGACTTGATATTTACACAGCAGTTTTGTTGATTCAAGTCTGGAGATGACGCTATGTGGCTGCGTTAGTGTTTTCCGGCGGTTAGAAAGACTGCGTTCATTCCAAACGTCGAGAGACGCTAACACATGGACAGATCGTCACATTCCAGAAGGACCGGCTCATTTGGACTGCTTTTCGCTGAACATATGGGCACTACGGCTGCTTCCAGATTTCATTAAATATAAGTTATTCATAGTCAGAGAGCCTGGAATGCGGTTTTGCTAAAAAGGATACGAGATGAATGTCAGCAATGTACAGAATTGTAAAGATCTTGCTATGTCTTGTAAAGGAAGTTAAGAGCGTCAAATAGCAAAGGATCATATTTATGGCTGCGTCATTTGGACTATTTCCGCCCTCTTTGTACGAAGAGGCTCCACAGATTCTGTCTTAATGAAGTGGTTACGTGTAACAAGTTGGAACGTCCACAGAACGCAATAATCGTGGCTCGTTCTCTCTGCTTTTTTCCATAGATTTTAAATTCTTCAGTGTTTTCACGGAAAACTTTGAAGATGAGAGTCTTGGAAATGCGTTTGCGCGTTGTACGTAGTACACACTGTAGATAAGTTTTCTTCGTGCCTTGGCACCAGATTTGCAGTGTTTCATAATCGACACGTCGTAGAAGGCCTTGCCATGTCGTAAGTCCTTTAGTCACCCGCCACTTTCCTCTGAGGCTGGGATTCGGTCTGAGGCTACTCCATGTAGGATTTGTGGTGGACAAAGTGGAACTTAAACCAGTTATTGTACCTCCTGGTGCTTCGAAACTTCCCTGTCAGTATTATTGCAATAAGATCGCATATAAATTCAGTTATTTACCACCGACGCTATATAAACTCATTAACTAACAGAATCGTTAAATAACGCGAGGTTTAAAAAAAGTTGCTCGTAAATGGCAGGCTATTTATTCCTTGTGCGTACGTCGTCTAACGATTATACTAATTTTTTGTTTAGATCACCGAATTTTTCTTCTGTCTCAGATTGTACTCCACATACATGCACTTACATGTACAAAGGTCTTCATGTGAAGTGTCGGTTACCTTTGTCCTATTTTAACTAATATCGGGATGTGTGGACGAATTTTAATTACAATTCCAAATATGAAGCTTTACGATAACCCTTGCAGTGGGATCGCGCTGTGCCATGCGGGCAGACAAGCCTACGGAAGGACATGGGAAGGCAGATAGTAGTTTTAATCTACTGCTTTGCAAAACGCCTAAAACTGAACTCCTGAACTCACATTGCACTTGTTGTATATTCGCTGTAAAGATACGTATTTTCTTAGACGCGCCCCCGGAAGCCTGTTCGTGCAAGGTATGTACAGACTGCTCGTGCCGTGCTCACAATCGTGATTGTGCTGTAGATACTCGGGGTGACTGTGCTGCATAGAGCGCCTGTCCGCTGTCTTGAGATTCTTAGCTTCGGTGCGTCTTACCGGGTCTTGAGTATTGTCCGTGTAGTGAGCCCTGTGAGTCCAAGGCTCCGCCTGATCGCGCTCCTGGGATTCAGGATCTGAAACCCGTCCACATTTACGCAGCCGTTTATAAGAACACGAGCGCGAGTCATCCGGACGCACCTTAACGTCTTATTCTTGTGGCCGTTTTTCTTACAGCCCCAACGGGTTTGTTGAGGTTAAAAATAGAGTAAGTATGTCCGTAGTTCACTCGTGACTAGGGAAGGGTCACAGTGTCTGTTTTACATGCGTCACCCAATCTTTTAAAACAGGTTTAGTAAAGTGCATTGTTATTGAGATAAATTTGGAATCGTGAGATTTCCGTTCTACAATTCCTGAGTATGTACTCACTGACACCTTCTTAGTGATGGAACTGTAGTAATGGAATTGTTGCTTGAAAATCCTATTTTCCTGTTTTTTTTTATTTCTACCAAAAATGCCAAGTAATTCCTTGACATAGATCCCAATCGCTTCTAGCTTACAACACACAGTGATCCTGCAATTTTGCCTGATCCCCAATAACCTTTGCGTTTTGGCAGAGTCTCCTTGTATCATCAGAATATCATATATTAAGACGTTAGTCCTGTAAAACCTTTATTATTTCCCCCTTTGCTGCTATTAAATAGCCACCCTAATGATGGCCGTAACGGTTGAAACAAGTACGAGAAAAAGTAATGTGAATATAATGGCTATAAAAGAGAAATTCATGTATTTTGAATGATTCAAAAATATTTTGTCGAATTTAACCTTTTAAAGCCTAGCGGTAACTTTACGTATCACCAGGTTTAACATTAAAAAATTCTACGTGGTGCCCACGTTGCGTTTGTGTGTTTTGTACGGATCTCAGAACAAACAGCAACTTTTGCCTTACAAAATATTAAGAGATTGGTTTTTATAACCGAAGTGGAGAGCGTTTACAGCGCGGTAGGCACTGAGTCCTTATATAAAACAGATACGCTTCGTCTTTAAAGGGTTAACACTAATGCGCTATGAAAATGAATTATTTTAAACCATGGTGATTTTTACGCCATATTTAGAGCACCAGGTTTCCCCACTTTTATCGTTAAAAGTATTGCTGTTAATTACTGAAATGTCCCTTACTTTGCGTTACTCGTGACAGTCAGAGTTATGTACGCCGCCATACAGTGACCTAACGCCGAAATGAAAATGACTCTAGCATCTGAACTTAGAAATTAATTCTCAGTATGAATCCATGCTGCATTTATTTTCCTTTGTTTGAGCACACTATCTGGTGAAGACTAAAAAGCTTGGAACTTTCTATTTTGAAGTTTTCGATTTACGATATAAATCGTAGAAGTTTCTTCCTCTGATTAACAATTAATTTTCAAGGTTCTGTGACGTAACGGTATAGCCAAGTAAGCATTCCGAAAAAAACTTGAAATGGTTCGCCAGTACCTTTGCCCTGGGGTAATTTATTCCAATTTTATATCGATCAAATTTATTTGATACTAAATGTTTATT
The DNA here is from genome assembly GCA_013340265.1 of Coptotermes formosanus. Classification (NCBI taxonomy): domain Eukaryota; kingdom Metazoa; phylum Arthropoda; class Insecta; order Blattodea; family Rhinotermitidae; genus Coptotermes; species Coptotermes formosanus. Next base: position 453,185 of record BLKM01000700.1, read on the forward strand.
GTTGTGTCGAGAGTTAAAATGTGACATGCACCATCCAACGGTACTATCGTCACACCATTGTCAGAAATATCTCGTTGACCATCACATTAACACATATACTTGCATGCACTTACTGTAGAATACACGATCTATACAGTTCAGTAGATTAATGGAAGAGTGAACTGGGTAGTTGTAGACCACCCACACTACAGTTTCGAGCTCGTTCCCCGTGACAGTTTTGGTAGCTTAAGAAGCAGGTGGCTGGCAAGTAGTAGGCAGTAAACGTCGACGTGGAACAATCTGTCACGTCCTGGCTGCAGAGACTTGACACCGATTTTTTCTACTCCAGGAAAATACCTTGGCGCCACGTTAGGACAGATGCTTCAAAGTCAATTGCTACTGCATGGATGTCCGATGTATACCGTCTGCCACCAGTACGCCCTGTGTAGCCTACATCGAAATGAGAATGAATTTATCCTCATCGAAGTATAGGCCTATATTCAGTTATTCTTTGAAACTCTTTTGTATAATATGGATGTATAAGCTTCCGTGCAACGTACTTCCGTAGTTGTATGATGTGGTATGTTCGCTGTGATGTTTTGACTCACGTGTGTATATATATGGATGCACGCATTCACCCGTCCGTTCCACTATATGACGATGTTTATCGGGAAAATTGAGCTCGCACAAAGTGAAGAGAAGATCGGAAGGGAGAGAAAATACTTGCTGAAGTGCAGGCGACGAAGCACCCAGAGATCCAACGAGAGAGAACTGGGTTACTATACGAAGACAGGAAATTTGTGTAAAGAAAAGAGGTTGTGTTCCTTTTTGTTGGGGTTGCGTTGAGAATAATTTGAAGTGTGGTAATAATGAAGTGGAAGTAGATTGTGTCTGGAAAAAAAGGCTAAAATTACATTGTTCATGCAGAGAGTGACGGTACTGTAAGTGGAGTTAGGTATTCAAGTTAAGGCGGATTAACATAATCAATCGTTCTATGGTGCCTGAGTTTAAGTAAAACGTGCGTCGCTCTTACTCACAGCATGCCGTACACTGGAGCGATCTAATCTGTAATGATCTGATAACGTCAGAGTGATGACGTTAACATTGGAGAAAAATTGATATACATTGTACGTGCCGTTGGGGAATCTCTTTTAATACACAGGAAAGAAAAAAACACATTACAAATAATGTATAAAAACACCTACACAATATTCTATAAATGCGTAGAAATAGCGAATGAATAATGAAATGTGGACAGGGACTTTCCATTAAAAATTAGAAGTTTTGTATTTAATGACACTTAATAGACAGTTGAGGACAGCGGGGCTAAAATTAATAGTGACGGCAAAACTGAGAGGCGGCAGAAAATTTTATTAAAGTGATACTTATGCAGCAAATTATATAAACCTGAAACTGTTACAATTAATTTTAAACCTAACGTCTTTCATATAAACCTGGAACTGTTACGATTAATTTTAAGCGTAACGTCCTTCAAATGTTGGTAGTATTGTCAGTTAATCTTGGTACTGTGCTCAGTTGTCTGAGGATGCGAAAAACACTAACCAGTCCAGAGCTGGTATGGAGGTTTCGGAGAAAAGAAAAATTCCTTGGCCTCGCCGGGAATTGAACCACGAGCTCTCGGTGGTCTTAATAAACAGTCTCTAATCTGTTGTGTATTCAGCAAATAGCTACGTAGTATCTTACTCAGTGATTTTTGCAAGATATTATACATCATTTTAAATAAGAAGCACTGAAACAAGTTTTTATACAAGTAGCTTGTGATCTTTGATATAAACAGTTGAACATTATCATGTTTGTCAACATAATATATATATTTAGATTTATTAGAACCCTTTGCTAAATCTCTTGATGTTGCATATGTGGCACAAGTTACAATTTTTTGCACTATAAAGATGCAGCCAATGTTCTCTTTGCTCTGCCCCAGCGTAATGATTACCCCCATTACAAGAAGTAACACTGCGGACTGGTGCGCCTCTCTTCCCTTTACGTTTATTCTGGGTCGCATTTTGATTGCTGCTGGTGACAGCGGTGTGACGGACATGGGTACGGGGATCTGTGCTAATCAAAAGGGCCTTTCTTTTCAGCTTCATAATTTCTTAGACTCTTTCGAGTTTGTTGGACTCTGTCTGGCTTGCTTTGACTCGATTCGGTTAGTGTGCTAAACATGAGCAGCCTTAGAAAAAAACTGGATTCTATTAGTTATGTCACCTGACTTGACCATGATGATTTTCAAAGAAACTTGCAAGAACTAGTTTTAGCACTTGATAATACTCATTATTATTATTATTATTATTATTATTAAGATATTGCTATTGATGACGATGATTATGATGACTACGGCTGCGCTCCTGCTGTTAGTATTGTTTGATATGATGATCCAGACCAACTTTCTTAATTTTCCATCCGCTTCCTGTGACTTTGTATGTGTACTGTTTGCTTGTCCAATGATGTTCACCCTGGGTTGAAATCATAAGACTTACCAAAACGTTTGGGTGTGGGGGGGGGGCTACAGCAAACAGACCAGCGGAATTGGACAGACAATCTTTAACTTTAAACACCTGTCGCATTAACCTTTTAAAGCCTAGCGGTAACTTTACATATCACCAGGTTTAACATTAAAAAATTCTACGTGGTGCCCACATTGCGTTTATGTGTTTTGTACGGATCTCAGAACAAACAGCAACTTTTGCCTTATAAAACATTAAGAGACTGGTTTTTATAACCGAAGTGGAGAGTGTTTACAGCGCGGTACGCACTGAGTCCTTATATAAAGCAGATAAGCTTCGTCTTTAAAGGGTTAATATAAGGAAAACATTTAAGTGACAATAAAGCCTAATATTGACAAGATGTACTACCAGCTTCGATGTTCAACAGTTTTACAGTTTGCCCACAGAATGTATTGATGTCTTGTATGTGGATCTCAGAATATACAGGAATTGTTTCCCTATATCGCATTATATTATTGTTTTTATAAGCGAGACGGAGTGTGTTTACTGCGCGGTAGGGGTACAGTCTTTAATTCAGGCTAATTTTAGCCTTTAAAAGTTAAGTTCATGACTAAGTAGTTATCGTGCTGCAGAGAGCAGTACTGTAGTAACTACAGAGTAAGGTGGTGTTTCACTTTTACTTGTAGGGAGATAATACAGGGCAGGGAGCCTAGGCACTCTGTAGACATCATACAATGTAAGAAGAATGTGTGGTGTGGTAAAGAACGTGATATCAGTGTATCAGTACGTGTATAGTAGATCTAAATCGAGCGAATGCAGAGGGGTGAATATTTTCAGAGAGTCGGTAGATTCTCACATTTCGGCTAAGCTCCGTTGCTGTTGCTAGGCACAAGCAAATTAATCATCGCTGCAAGCTATCACCAGTTGCGCTCTTCTACTGTCAGACGTCGGGAAGGTACTGTCAAGGAAACGTAGCAATAGGGCACAGAGTACGTATCAACGCGACACTACGTGCGCTGTTGCTTGCAGCTGGATGTTGGTTTAACCACAACCCGATTTTAAAATTCTCCTATATTTTAACATTATTGCCGATTTTGTTTGAAATATTTGTAATGAAATGTTTGAGCCTTATCATTATGTCGGGGTAATTTTTCCTTACAAAAGATTAATAAGGTAATGGACAAATTCTTCTTTAACTGATCGGGGTTTTGTAAAGATGCTCTTACTTTTTCGTACATATATTTTTGCAGTTTGAATATTTTATGCAAATTCTCGATTTTACGTATATGTGAACGAAAATTTTTCTTTTCAAGAACTGGTTCACTTTATTTGTTGTGATTGACTATTACATATACCAATAATGTTGTCTTTTATTGACTAAGCCCTAAATTCCCTTCTTAGTACAGAACTTACCTGTTACTTGTCTTTTTTAACTGCCGTGTACATGCAGTGTTTTGACGAACCATCTAACTAAATCTGTATCCTCCAGCACAGCTTCATTTACGTAAGGTAACCAACAACTCCAATTTTCCTCCTGTTTTAGTCGTATGAATTCTGACAGTTTAATATGGATTCAAACCGCAGGTTACTAATATATTACGAACGCTTGAATGCAGCTCACTGAAAGAGAAATTTCATATTTGGAATTTCACACTGCTAACTCTCTGTCTTGCCGCCCTGTTTCATTTCTACTGTATCCTTAAAGGATGAACTAAGTATGGCTCAGTTTACCTTGGGAAGTGCGCATTTTTATTCTTTATGAGGATAATTACGCAAGAGAGGCACTCTGTACATCTATAAATATTAACCGTAAACGGTTTATGTACTTTTTAGAAGACGTAGCCTGTAATTTGTTCTGTGTGAAATTCATAATATTTAGGGGTTCATTTTGATGTAGCGAACAGGCAATATATTCGCATTTTGTTGGCACAAAATGTAAATTTTACCTTCTAATATTTAAGCTTCAGCGACAATTTAATATTATTTAAAGGTGAAATGTGTTTCTTTATATAGAGCATTGATATATCACTTTCATGTAGAACACATAATCTGTTACCTCATAATTTGTCTCCTTCTCATTGCTCGTGTAATTTCACTCCGTATGAAACCTTATCCAGTAAATATCTGGGTCGAATTTTTCTAATTTAGGCTTACACAGGTGGCATATTTTTAGAATAATGTAGTACTGGAGGCTTAGATGAGTTGGTATGAATGTAGGAAATAAGTAACGCAGCTTATTTGTCGGAAGTGCTCTCGGAATAATCTGCTTGGAAGACAAAGAAAGAGGTTGGATGATAACATTAACGTGTATCAAACCGAAGCAAGCTGAGGAAACTGAAGGTGTATGAAGCTAGCTTATATTAGTGCCGACTGGCGGTGTTTTACTACGAACCGTATTAATATATGTGGTTCTGATACGCAATATCAGGTGTAGGCCCTACTTCCTGTGGGCCATGTGAGGAACCCGTAACCGCATTTCAGTTACTCTTCGAACGATTCAGGGACAAGTTCCGTCACAAGAGAACTGCGTTCCTTTCCATGCTTCCACATCGATATGTAAGCATATGTGTGTAAAAGTATTACGTAAATTTTGAAGATTTCAAAGCTCATAAATGAACTAAAGGGGTCTCAGGAGGCGGCCGCGCCAGAGCTAAAAACCAGCGTGCGTTTATTAGGGTGTGTTAGACACAGGGTGGGTAGCAGTAGGCTGCGGAAAGCCTAGTGGCTGTACTCGTATTAATGGTGCTTGTGGATTGGTTCTCGTTACGTTGCTTTTGAATTCCCCTGAATATGAGGACAGAGAACGAAGCAATTAGCATATTTTATGGCGGCTTTTTCCAGTTCTCTTAGTTCCTTTGGGACGTTATTAGAGAAAATTGTGCATTTTCGCCTTCTTTCTTGTAGCTTCAAATTTATTTTGAACAGCGTACACTAAAATTGGAGATGAGCCATTTTATGTATCTAGTAAGAAAATGCATAATCATAATGAATAATGGACTTTTAACATTGGAATTAATACTGGTGCCAAGGCTGTGGTAGGATACGGAGTGAGGACTCAACATATTACTGCAATCACGTGCCATTTTCCTCGAAATTTATAACTTATAAATTTATAGTGAATTCCTAACTGGTTCAGCGTGTGCGTATTGCGCGTGTGATGACATGTTTTGGACTTCTTTCATCGTCTTTTCTTACTGCATAAATCACAGAGTCACGGAAACAGCGTCAACGGAATTTTTCTGTTGGGTTATCAAGTACGAAGACATGAAAACCTGACTAATTTCGGATCATTGGCCAGGACGAAATCTTGAGAAACAAATACTGAGGCCTGTTTCCGTATCTGAGTGACAGAACAGTTGTATTCGTCTACAGATTCTCCACTCACAGACAAACTGCTCTCCATGTAAAATGTGTGTTATGGGCAGCTGAGGGAGCAAGCAGTTAGGTGTAAGTGCGTGTGTGTTTTGATATCCCACGAATGAACATTTAAAAGCTAATATCTTTTGGAATGTACTATAGCAATTCAGTTTAAAGCTATTTCCTATGCTTTCTGTGTATGGGTGTACCTCAGAACGTTATTCCCCGCTATTTAATAATTGCATAACATGTAACGTATGGATGACATCAGGTTCTATATAAACCACTTATAGTTGAAATGTCGCTAAATGGTATAAGCTACTTACGGTGGGGCTGCCAACGAGGGGTATAAGGTTTTCTTCCAGCAATGATAAATTACCATACTCGTTTCCTACAGTACAGAATACCTCTACCAAGCCACAACCACAACCACGAAATATAACGAAGCCCTCATCTGCAAAGAAAGGCCACAAGAACGAGGATTATCGTTTTATCGTTACCTCATATTACTGTCTATACAATAGTGCGCCCTCAATGCTTAATTGCTGTCATTTCAGTCCTTTATATAAGCCTTAATTTACAAATGCATTTATAAAATTGAACGTTACTGATAATTTTTTATTACATTACCTCTGATTACCTAAGAGCATGTGACAGTGGCTGGTTTGTGATGCATGTGTCACCTTTTTCCGTTGACCATCGGCTGACACGGAACCCCTTTCATTCGAGAACACAGTGTTTCGAGAGAGGGCTTCTTTGCTGCCTTTAATGATTAATTATCTTTGCGCGTAATCCTATATTTGCTGTGATGTTAGAGGGGAAGGTTTGAATTGAACCCCGGATCAATTTAAGTACCAAGCGATTGCATTCTAATGGTCCACTTGATAGCCACTGCATCTGGTCTTAGTACAGGTATGCTGAAGTCATACATATACAGTGACAGCCATCCTCACAACGTATTCTTCGTTGATTAAAAGTTAAAAGTTGGCAACATGTTTCGACCACCTAGGCGGTCATCATCAGGCCAAAATAAGAATGTAACAGGAAACAATTCTTGCCTTTGAGATCTCAATTGTCACTACAGGTCATCGTAAGCATTATACATATAACCAAGCAATATAAATATTTGAAATTATAAAAAAATATTAAAAATGCAATTAAAGTATTGCATTTTTATATTTTTATATTTTTCACAATTTTAAATATCTTGCGATTCTTATAAGAAGTATTAATTGCACATATTCCTTTAACCAATCACTGTCAGCCGATTTACCCGAAGTTTAATGATGAACCGGATCGAAAATTCGGGTGTAAGGGTCCAACAACATACACTACGTATGAATAACACCTATCAATAAATGTAACTTAAAAGTTTATTTGAATAGTAATGACAATATAACGAAGCGAAGGAAAACCTACTAGGAAGAACTGGCATGTGATTTGAGTAAGAGACACTGAACTCGCAGACCCCCTAAGCACATCTGGCGGATCCACGGTTGACAAACATTGCTCTTTACTGTGTATAATGTTAATCCAAATTGTTTCGAATACGTACTTCACTGGAAAGCTGCATCATGTGTTTATAAATGTTATTATATACAGGAACCAGAACGTGCACAAATTTTCTCTCTGAGTATATAATTCAATCAGTAACGATTCTAACTGCATTGTCACTACTACATCCTATTCCGTCGGCAATGGAGCCATCCTGACATCATTAAATATGCGCGTCATATACATGTCGAGATTCCGACACATACGGATTCCACTGAACCATTAACTGTACACAGTTACAAATTAGTATGGCAATATTATTGTTAATGTGCTCGGTTTTAGGATGAATGACGTATTGACAGCTGTAATAAGGCATAGTGCTTTTCCAAAGTGTGTTAATTCTTTTGAATTCAAGACATGATTGGGCTTCATGTTTGTTAGTCTAATACTGAAACAACGTTAGACGATGAAGGAAGAAAATTAGGAAGAATGTTGAGTCTGTGCTCTACGGCTCAAGGCAGTGAATGGTGAGGCACAACAGATGTGTGTCTCTTTTACATGTGTTTGCGAAATAAAGGCTGTTAGATCGATTGTAAGCCGTGGTATGGATGGAATGCTCATATTTTTGGCCAAGGTTTGTCATTAGATAAGTACAGGTTTTTGTGAAACATGTGGCGCCCCTTCAGACACTTACGCACAATTCCGGCTTCTTCAGCTTATTAAAGAGTTTTACCTTCAGACACCAAATTCAGACTCAATAATTGTGTCTATTTCGGGCCAAGCTATGACTTTGTGACGGACACAACAAAAATATTAAGCAATAAATGGTCTCAAACTGTCTGTCAAAAATAATATCCTTGACACCTTCAATGCTTCTGCCAACAAGATGGAATTAAAACTTGTAATTGTTGAACAGAATTCAACTGTTTCTGTGTTTTAGCAAGGTGATGGACATATTTACAAACGAGCGAAGTGGTTGCTTATGTATGTAAGTTATATAACCTGTCATATTAATCTTTTCTTTGAATCTTTGTTTCTTAATATCTAGCACCCTGGGACTCTCTCCCTCCCCCCGTAAAGCAGATCTATATATGTATGTTACTTGACGTAAAGCATTCCAGCTCCGGTATGATGATTCTATTTAGGTCGCTATGTCTGCCGCACGCAAGACTTACGTCCATTATGAATTTTACGTGCAAGTATACTTGTTTTTAATTTTTACGTAATTACTTTTCATTTAGCCGCTATGTACTTCTATGAATGTTGTTGTTAATTACGGTAGACTGAAACGTTTTTGTTCCACTGATGTAGCTTACTCAGTTATGTTGAAGTGTAATGACGAATGGCAAGGTAGGAAGCCGGAATATTTGTTACTACATTTGTCAAGCACGAACTGGCTACAGAACACATTTGTGTGAAGTTCTTGCCGAGATAATGATCAGCTATATATATGTCCATTAAGTGTAACAACAAAATACTGTTAATGTTTTAGCGATTTTCACCAGAATATTCTGCTTCTGTAGAAGTCAAAGTTGGCGGAAATATTGTCGTATTGAGGTTTTAAGTTTTCGCGTGGGCCAATTTTCTCGTTGCCTTGTGGCTTATGACAGTCCGTAGTTTGGTGTGTGTTTGTGTGTGTGCTAGTTACCAGTCTATACGATGTTATTAACCTAGAAGCCCGCAACATGATTTTGTTGTAGTGCCTTCAGATCCATTACCCGTATTTTTTACAAATGACGCCTGCAAATATCCCCGTCTTTCCGGAATTTATTGTGACAGTCTAGCAGTTTACCAGTTGTTACCCACATAATTTATATTACAATTATTTTACAGGATGTAAAAATTGCTTGCTGCTGCTTCAAAATCAATTTCTGTACTCTTACTTGTTTCGGATCTCAAATGGCGCTTTCCAGACCAGAATCGTAAATGTTTTTCTAGGTGTCAGAATTCCATTCGGACACACGCACGCAAGCACAAGTACAAAAATTCCATGTCAATTTAATTGGTGTGGTTCTGCAGCCCTACTCTGAGAAGTTTAAATCATCAACTTTTCTAAATACTTCCCTCCACAATTACTGTCAACATTTCCTGCATCACTCTTTCGTCAGATATTTTAGACTTATTTTCTGACAGAATTTAATGAGTGAGCGTATTCCGGAATCATATTAGTCCTAAAAGCTGGGATCTGCCGTACAAGTAATAAAGAGTGCTGCTCTAGATACATATATTTGTTCGTACCGTAAGGAATACGACTACTTTACTGAAGCATCATTCCATCTCTGAATTAATTTTTCAGTTTTACCCTTATTCATTTAATTACTCTTCCTCAACTCTTGAGCCTAGTGTGTCTGTGCTTATCATTGATGAAACCACCTGCTACTAAGCTGACGGCTTGAAGTGAGACTGCTCTAGCGTACTGCAAAGCATTATGTATTGGTTTCTGCTGTGCTCGGTGACTGGAGTGAAACAAAGGGCTGGCAAATGTCGCTATAAAGCGATAGCCTTAAAAGCGCTTTGGATAATATAATGATATCGTAAGGACCTACCAAATGCGTTTCTGTATTTCGTGGAAGAGTGTTCTGACGGTCACGCGTTAATGGTGTTGGGTGTTTGGGGAGACCACGTGTATTGGCAAATATGATTACGTAGGCATTGTCTGCAAACACGGTGAAGGCACCACCTGTCGTAGAGCACAGCGCAAGATTCCGAAGTTCGTCTGTGCGTTCTTATAGAATACTGTACTCACACGAAAAATATATCAAACCAGACTTGATGTTATAAAGAGTGCGAATTATTGTTTGGCCGGTGTGAACCAAATCAGCATTCACACACGAAGTGTGTTGTAACCGAAATAGGGTAAGATAAAACACAGCCTCGTCACTGTGCTTCTGTTGTATGCATTCTCTTGAAACCACGCAAAAAACTTTTATGGATGATACAGACACAAACGTCATTAACATCTAAAAACGTGGGTGTCATGGATATATAACGAAACGAGAAACGTAAGTGTCTGTAGTATAAGAGGCCTGTCTGCGTTTAAGTTTTTCATGAAGGGCGTTGCTTAAAGGATGATCTTCTGGGATTATTAAAACCTGTAGGATAGTAAGTGTGTTTTCGGAGATATGTAGGCTACTACCTGCATATTTTGGGTGGGTGACTGGGTTTTGGTGGATGCTGAAATGACTGAGAGGAGAACGTGTGTCATTTTATATATCTTTGCAAAATTAATATATAATCGACACATTTTCTCCTCCCTACCCCTTCAAAATTTGGGAGAATTATATTACAGAGCTCTACGATCGAGATGATCGGCGAGCAAACCTGGAAGCCGAAACCCAAGAGAAAGTAGAGGCAGACGAGAAGGGCCCCTATATTTTGCAAAGTGCAGTGGATAAAGCCATCAGAAAACTGAGGTTTAAAGCAGGCTGCAGGATAAGATGATGTACCTCTGGATGTACTCAGATTGTTGGCAGAAATGTGTCGAGCTAACGACACATCTGATCGACAACATACATGAGAGTGAATTGTGGCCCAAGAAGTTTGCTGAAGTTGCAGTAATTGCCTTCAAGGAGAATCAAAAGCTGCAAAGTGCAGCGACCATCGCACAGTCAGCGTCATCGCATATGCAGCAAAGATAGTAACGAGGATATTTAGAAGAAGGATTGAAAGGAAAATTGAGGCTGTACTTGGAGAAGATCATTTTGGATTTGGAAGAGGAAAAGGAACTAGGGATATAAGTGGGATGCTGAGGATAATATCAGAACGAAAGTTGGACATAGTTGAGGAATGTTGTGCTTGTGACACGGACTGGTAGAAGTTATTTGAACGTGTAAACTAGACAAAACCAATGCACTTCCTAAGGGAAATCAACGACTGGCGCGAAAGAAGATTGATCAGCAAACTGTACATGTATCAGTGTGTTAAACTGCCACTGTACCAAGGAGAGACAAGAAGTATTAAGACTGGAAGAGAAATTAGTCAAGGATGCCTTTTTTTACCGATTCTGTTCAATTACTGATCGATGTCCTTATCAAAGAAGCTCTTGAAGGGCTTGTAGACTCCAAAATAATAGGACAAGTAATTCGCACTGTGAAATGTGCAGATTTATTTGTGCTACTGGCTAAACAAGAGGCGGTCCTAGAGGGTGCGATTGAAAGACTAATTGAAATCTGAAGATAATACGGAATGGAAATGAATTTAAAAAAAAACCAAAGGTGACGAGAATCTCAAGGCAACCATCCGCAATACAGATTATGTTTGATCACAAACAGCCGGAGAATGTGGAATATTTCAACTATTTTCGTAACATGGTAACAAATGATACCAATTTTACACGTGAAATTAAATTCAGGATTTTCTTGGCAAAATCAGCATTCAACAAGGAGAATGCTACTTTCACCAGCAAATTGGATTTAAATTTAAGGAAGAAACTAGTAAAGTACTACATTTGGAATACAGTTATATGTATGGTGCTGAAAATTGGACACTTCGGAAAGTAGATCAGAAATGCCTGTAAAGTTTTGAAATGTTGTGCTGGAGAGGGATGGGGAAGATCAGTTGGACCGGTCCTGTGAGAAATGACGAAGTATTACAAAGAGTCAAGAAGGAGAAGAATATCCTCCAAACAATAAAAGAAGGAAGGCTAACTGGATTGGTCACATCTTGTGCAGGAACTGCCTTCTAAGGCACGTTATTGAAAGAAAGGTACAGGGAAGGATAGAGGTGACGGCAAGACGAGGAACAAGACATGAGAAGGTAGTGGATGACCTTAAGGAAATGAGGGGATACCGGCAATTGAAAGAGAAAGCACTGGATCGCACTGTGTGGATAACTCGCTTTGGGAGAAGCTCTGCACCTGTCGTAAGACAGACGATGTAATGAATGAATCCTTCTTTCATCCACCTGAAGCAAGTTCAGTCACCCCGAAGGTACATTTAACACATTTTTCCGGAAACGTCGAAACCAACCTATTATTCTGCACGGTGTAAGAAACCAAGAGCCCATCAACTGACAAAGTTGCTTTCAATAAATTAATATTAAGAGCAATGAGGAGGGTATATTTCACAGAAAAATATACAGAGTTTACACATATTTCTGTCGTACACAGAAGACACGTATTAAAAGTTTTATAATGTGCATTATTACGTTTAATATTCGTAAAATTTGAAACTTGTTACATAAAACATGTTCTCAGTAAACTGTAAGATATGTCAAACCTTCATATATCCTAGTTTAGACATTTATATTTTATTTCTTTGAACTTTTGTTTTAGTGGAAAATGGCCTGCTGGTACGTAAGTTGACTTTCTAATAACTAAAACTCTTACCGTCTGCCGTCCTTGTTTATGACGTTGAAGTCCATTTCATTATAATTAGGCTTATATAGCAGGGATTAAGACAGGCATTAGCATGACTGTTGACGACTGCACGCATCTAGTATGTCCTCAGAATAAACACGCACAGCCACACAACACAAGCATGTCACACGCAAAACACATGTACACAGTATGTACGTTAACTCGTACTAGAATTCATTTCGTGCTTTCTCTTAACAGAGACCAGGGGTGTACAACTTTCAGATTTTCAAAGGATGTCATGAAGTTGAAAAGTACATATTATGGATCACTGCTCAGATGATGGCGGTAGCAAGTTACTCATGAAAGGTCCCACATTTCTACCGTTACACGGCGTCATATCCCAGGAGACACGAAGCTTTATAGTCACCTCCGCGAAAACACCCAATGTCATCACTTGCTAAGTATATATGTGCATGGTTCTGTCGACGGTATAAATTTCACACTGTCTCCTTGACTAATCTCCCGAACTAGGTCGTACAAGCATTCAATGCATAGTTAAAACATGTTCAGAAATATTTCGCCCCTTTGCTGATCCTTGACGGGCGGTGGAACGAGTGTTGATCCTTGTATATAGAGAAACACTGTCTATTCCCATTGTTTATAATAACTGTAAGATAAAAATACACCCTGTTATGTAAAGTGTTATGTTTAAGCTGACACATGTTTACTGGAAACGGACTCGTGCAATGTTCTGTTTCCTATTCCTTACCATTCTTAGGCCACAATTTGTTTATCGATGAGTTTTAAGTCAGAAATATTATTCATTTTCCAAGTTAACAAAAGAATTGAGAGAAACGACATTTATCCTGTTGTGTTTGTGGATTCTCACTGTACATGTCAATCACTGTGTACAGTTTCATGAGACAGGGTGCAGTCGTATTTAACTTGAAATAAATATATTCTTGTAATGTCACGGTAACAGTAATAGCTGCGTAGTTAGGAGTTTTGTGCAACCCTAATATAGATCCACAACATATCCTTTTACATGGCGTTAAATAACGAACCTAATATGTATTTTGTACATATTTCATCACCTTGGTACGTTGGAAGCAAACATCCTCGGGTATAAAGTGTCCATATTTGTGTACAATGCGTGCGTACTGATAAGAAACAACTGTTTATCTTTGTTTCATTTCATGCCAGCCGTAATACTTTTTCTCCTCGTCAGCCACTTTAACGTAAAACATCTGTGCATTTTCCTTGTGAACTATCGTTCACTTATCCTTCGTGCCCCTTCTACGTGACGTAATATTAATTAATATTTTTTTCGGCCGGTACATTACTTTGTTAATTATGTGTCGATAGGAAGAAATGCCAGTACGCGTGTTTTAATTTTTATTCAAAGGTGGCTGTCTGTTTGAATTTTGTATAGAATGCTAAACACGACGGTCTCTTTGAATGGTGTATAGAGACCTAAATGTCTGTCTTTTCCTACTCGGTAGGATTAAAAAAATTAAATATTAAATGTTTCCTTTAAACGTACTTTTTCTTTCTTTCTTCCTTTCTTTCTTTCTTTCTTTCTTTGTCCTTCCCTCTTCTACCTACTTGTTCACAGCAGGTGTCGAGGGTTTTTGTAATTTCATTTGATCACACTCAAGCACACATCTACCGACGTAGGACTCCTCTGGACGAGGGATCGGCCCGTTGCAGAGACCTCTACCTGATAACACACACACTATACAAGACAAACATCCATGCCCCCGGTGGGATTCGAACCCACCATCGCAGACCAACGCGTTAGACCGCGCGGCCTCTGGGATCGGCTCAAACGTACTTTTATGGCTATATTTTGTATGCATTACGTGAGACGAGTTCGATCAGCGTCATGTCCCGGCCGCTTTACCCCCTGGAACAAAGCTCCCTCTCCTGCTATTTATATTCTTATCTTGTCAAGCGACACTGCGTATTCCTGCATTTAATGTAACATTGCTAAACAACATATAATTCATACCCCCGTATCGTGTAGGATTTACAGCTTCCTTGTGCATGCTTGTGTTTTGCTGATTTGGTCAGGATCGTTGGAAGAGCCTGAAGTATGACAGCAGACATATTCAGGGTTTCTTCAAACTGCGGGTGAGTTTGTACGTTTCTAGGGTACATAATGTTTCAGCTAATCTGTGGTTACAAGATACGGTACATGCAATGATATTGCCTGTGATCAGTGTTTTCTGTTTTTACATTATTACTTTCCAAAGAATGTGTACAGTGCCCAATATGACTTTTTTCATTAGTTCGTTAATGTCGTGCTTTACCGGTATGTTGCTCAGGTATTTTGAAAATGATTTCGATGTTGTTCCATTTGCCCATACTGATATTGGTATCACTTTTGTTATTACATTGCACATGCGCTGTTTTTCTGTTGGAGTATCTTTATATATTAAAATTATTATTATTAATTCTTTTTTCTCTTTTCCTACAGGTAAGTAAGAATCGGGTGATAAATCTGCGAACAAGCTCTTCATGAAGCACAAGAGTGGCGTAAGTTCTAAAAGCGACCTGGTCAAACTAACAGACAAATATATCATCACTAAGTTTTATGGCGTTGAATGTAGCTGGAGAATGTAACACGGGTGGCTTAATGACGGTGCAGGTTTATATGGTGTTCTTTTGGGCGTCGTCTTCTGGTCTTGCATTTGAGTGCCAACGTTTAAAAGAAATGTACAGTCGCCAGATTCCATCCTGAAGAAACTTGCGGGCTCTGTGTACCCTCCTTCCGTTCGTAGAAACTTACCTGTGAGAAACAGGGTTTAAACATTGCTGCCATTCGCCAAAAGCAAGTCCCGACACCGATTGAGTGTAAGAGATGAGATGTCGCTCCATCAAACACGTCCGCCAGGTTTGATTCTCTGGTTGCTTTTCCGACGAATCGAACCAGTTCTCTAGCCTAACTGTTTGCTGCGCTGAATTTTATTTGCTCCCTGATGAGCCACATTTAGGACATAAATTTGAAAATTAATGTTCTTACTTTTTTGCCGCCAATTTTTTACTGTAGCGTTATGAAAATATACCCTTTAATGTGCTGGGAGTCCACCAATTACACTTGGAGGTATGGGAGCCGCAGTGTTCATGTTTGCCGAAGGGTCGTAATCGGATTTCGTCACAAAGTTCACATTTCTGTTTAACTTAACATGCCGAGGAAGTACAGTTTGGTCTTCACTTCCACTTCAGAATATAATCTAAAACCAAATACTGTCATTTCAGTGTTATGTTTTCTTTATCGCTGTTCATTGTAACCGCTGCACGTGTTTTGTTCTTGAATAAGACCAAAGCGAATTTTTGTTCTTGAATGCTACTACATAAATTACTTTTAATGCTTCCATGGTAATGTTTCTTGCTGAAAGCTGCTGCTTTCTTCTTTTTATTCTTTAATGCGGCAGCCCCGATCTTTTAATTCCTTGCTATAGCTACAAATGTTTCGTTTTTACTATGGCAAAGTTTTGTCCCAGAAGCGCTGTTTTCTTTTTAAATATTGTAGTTGCTAATTAGCTGCTTCAAAATTTTATTTTTGAGTTATTTCCTAACGGAACATTTATGTCTCCATATAACTTCGCAGTCTCCATACCTGACGAAAATGTCAAAGAGATTTCCACCTCAGAAGTGGGCTAACTTGGAGAATGCCACAAATCTGAAAGGCGCATTTGATGAGAAAGAGAACGTTTCCCCGATCTGCAACAGGTAAAAATGTGTAGTTGGAATCTTTTTTTCTTTGTATGGGGTTCTGTCGAATTTTGACCACAGATTTACTAAACACCTCGAAAGACCAAGACCGATAAATGGGTGGATGGAATAATGGTTGTGTGGAATACATAATGGGTATGTGCCAGATTGTTTTGCGAGTCTCAATGTCGCCAGGTAGCAGACAGAATGTCAAACAACGTTCCTTATAGTTACTTTATATATTAGTTATATAGTTATGTAGTTACTTGCTACCTTTCGGTCTGTTTATACATTTTACTGAAGGTTTTTGATAGCTCTGAAGACATTCATGGCCTCAGGTAATTTGGATATCATATGAATCAGTATTTACTGATACTTGAAGAAATTTGTGACATTTACCTTGACAACTGGAGACGTATAGGCATTTTGTAAGGAAATGTGAATACAGGGAGAAACTAGACTGAAACGTTTCTTCAGAATGTTTACCTGCTGCATCAACTGTGTATAAAGTGGTTTGGTTTCTTAAGTCCCTCAATACGTTTGTGTCACTGCATGGGCGACAAAAACGGATATGAAAGTACTTGAAACATCAAATTAATGCATAATGGTATTAACGCAAACTGAAAAGTAATTAATCGTTTGTTGTGTTTATAATAAGAAGTTTGCATTGTTTTATGCAAAGTTTGATTTCTCTTGAATGTGGGTTAGTAATTTTACTTTGCGTTGTTAGAATTTGTTTAATAACAGCGTGGAACCTATGGAGGAATGAGGGACTTTTTCAAAATATTCGTGCCACATCATTCGACTAAAGCTGAAATTCTTCCTACGACGGTTATTCGGGCATAAATCTGTCACACCGTTTCTAAGACACAGAGTACAATGGAGGAGGGTGAAGACAGATTTAAAACGAAGACAGCAGAAAATGTTGTGAATCAGTACCTAAATTTTCCTTATCTTCGTCATTGTGTTGCGTGTAAAGTACGTTTGAAGCCTGAAGTAAATGGGATGTGTTTAGGATGTTTCTTGCCAGAATATATACCCACCTCTATAAGTTCACCACCCTTTTCCAAAACGAACGTTTGGCGTTGTTCAGGATTCAGAACAGAACATTCGGGAGGGGATGATAAGGAAAGAAACATGCAAACTCATTCCTTACCTTCAAGAATATTTTGCTATGTGGTGGGAAGTTTATAAAGCCTCAAAACCCGCAACAAGGGGACGTTTTGTAGATATGAGTGGGATTTACATTGTTGCTGCAGGTAGGGTGAGCCGAGCCACTGTGCTATCCGCTTTGTGGCTTCTTGAACACGCGGCTCGACAGACCAAAATCTTTGTTGACAGTTCAATGGTCTCCCT
The DNA here is from genome assembly GCA_013340265.1 of Coptotermes formosanus. Classification (NCBI taxonomy): domain Eukaryota; kingdom Metazoa; phylum Arthropoda; class Insecta; order Blattodea; family Rhinotermitidae; genus Coptotermes; species Coptotermes formosanus. The sequence continues at coordinate 470,852 of BLKM01000700.1, forward strand.
CATTTCGTAACCTTATTACCCCTCGCAAAGCATAACGAAACATTGAACAATTTGCATCACATTCTTCCCCTAGTCATGATATCCTTTCGCTATCCTATTGTTTGCCGTACGTACCGAAATCTTTTACTGAATTTGCTGGATTTGGAAGCTGTTTTAAATTCCCACGCTGCCCTAAGACATCCAGAGCAGACCTTCAGGTTTCATGTAACGTGAGAAGTGTCATGCACGTAAATTCTCCCAAGTAATTGGGAGTACAATATGGCGACTAGGCTGCGGGATGGACGACTATGGATTTGTGGCTGCATTACCGACAGGGGCAAGGAATTTGCTTTCTTCGAAACAGCAAGACAGACTGTGCGGACCAGCCAGCCTTGTAATTACTCTGCACTGGGGGGGGGGGGGGCGCTATTGCGCCTGCAATAACGATGATAGGGAGTGAAGCTTACCACTCACCTTGATCTAGTTCCGAGGTTAAAAATGTTGGGGCTACACACCTCCACTCTTTCGTGTGCGTTAGTGGCGCCCACAGTCGCAGTTCCAAGCGGTTCTACGAATAGGCACCGAGCACTGCGGCTTTACGTGGGTAGGAGCGGAGATTGCTGTTGGTGTGTTTCGTGATCTTGACTCCACCTTACGGAAATTACCCGTGTTTTTGTTTTACCAGCTCCGTTAAAGGACTCTGATCACTGGATCCTGTAGATCTTTTATCGTGCACTATGACGGTTGTCTATATCTATATAGCTCGTGTGTGACCTCTACGTAATTTGAAGTTTTATACGTAATTTTACAATATTGGCATTACTCATTAATTTTTTCTCTTGTTTGTTTTTGTAATCTTCAGCTGGACCGCCTCTAAATCTGCACGCTGGATCGCGCGCGCGCGCACGCTCACACAAACACACACACACAATTTTAATTATCACGTGTCTAGAGGAACGCACTGAACTGTGTTTTAAGATTACGGCATTGCTGACATTTGAAGCCATGTAGGTTGATAAGAGACCATCTCTGGGAAGTCATTTGCTGCTGCCATCTTCAGGATGAAAACCTACTCGCACAGTCAGAACTTAGAAGAAGTGTTTTTCTACGAAACCTTGTCACATGCTTACTAAATTAACCTAATATCTAATATTCATTGCTGTGACAGTCTCAAGGTTCCTCACAAGTAAAATAATAATAATAATAATAATAATAATAATACCTTAACACTGCTTTTGCTGCTGCTGCTAAATGGGCCCATTTTGGGGCCGTTCTGACGCCATAAAATTTGTTCGCACGAGCTTTTCTTCGGTCTTCTAATTGCATTGGGTCTATCCTGTATGCCAGAGACTCCCAAAGTATGAGACGGGTAAACTACTGAACCCCCTCAGATACCCCCCACTTGCACAGCAGACGGTAATTCTTCGCAGTCGAAAGTAAACTTTATCTAGAACTTATATCGGGTAATTTTTTCGGCCGTCATTGGGACGCAGTGTTGAAAATTTTATCTCCTTTCTTCGAAATTAAGAAAAATTCGATTCATGGAAATGTGTGGGAGATTTTCATATTCAAACCATCTTTTCTGTCGGCCTTAGGGAACTGAAATTAGTAATTATTGTACTTTAGGCTGCTATTAATATCAATATTAATATTATATCCTTACAGTCCTCAACAATTTTTATACCTTTTAAAGCCTAGCGGTAACTTTAAGCACCACCAGCTTTAACATTCAAAAATTCTACGTGGTGCTCACGTTGAGTTTATGTGTTTTATGTGGGTCTCTGAACAAACAGCGATTACTTCCCTATACGGCATTAACAGCTTGGTTTTTATAACCGAGGTGGAGAGTGTTTACATCACGGTACTGAGTCGGTTGAGATATATATATATATATATATATATATATATATATAAAACAGATGTGCTTCGTCTTTAAAGGGTTAAATTTTAATGGGAAAAAGGTTACAAAATTTATATGTAATAATCAGCAAGTAAGTGATATGAAGATAGACTCTAATGATCAGTGTATTGAACAAGTGAGAAAGAATTGGTCTCTATGTACAAAGCGATAAGTTTGTGAACCGGATATATCATGTAGGACATATTAAAAATTATGTACAACGTGTTTCGCAGTTAAGTAGTAGATAACTGGTCTGAGAGCATGGTGGGCTGGGATAGCACCGTTGGTATAGAGACAGGAAAAAGTGAGATGCTGTGGCTGTATTCCTGGCAGAAACAAAACAGTTGCCCTTTCTGACAAAGGATCTGCGTTTATGCAATCCGCCTCTAATACGAACGCCAGTCACCTAGTAGACAGAGTAGTCGTTCGTCCGCATTTGTTGTAAGCGTTGTACAGGACACAAAAATACAATTTGTAGATAACATTATGAGTTTTCAAATATTCGGATCGTTGAATTTAGTATTGCTCTATTGAAACTCTTTGTGCCTCAGCGGTACAGTCTATCTCGCTTTACATTAACTCGCGTTTTGTTGTATTCTTTTCATGCCTGGGTTACTTTCACTACCCTCCTAAGTTCGTGTATAAAGTATCCCTCCAATTTTTCTTTTGCCCATATTATGATGGAACTTCTATCTTTCTTTTACAGGATACATATTTTGCATGTATATTATATACTTATTGCTGCCGCTCCCAGAGCGAAGCTAGTATCTGGATGCAATAGCGGGGAGTACGCTTTTTCGGAGCATCAAGGGAAATACACTTTATCGTATGAAATTTAAGCCTAGTTTTTTTTTTGTAAAGGATAGGGTCACGGTAGAAATTCTAACGAAAGAGTTTCAAATCTTATTTTAACAACACTTTAGAGTTTGGAACGTAAAAGCTCCCGTAATTTATTCAAGCCCCCTTTAAAAGACACGGTAAACTACCTATTTCCAATGCTCTTTTATAATGCTTCTTCCCTTATGCATAATGCTGTTTAGAAAATAAAAATATGTATATTCTTATTATGAACCCAAGCAAAATTATCGTTACACGTGATGCTGCCTGTAATCGTCATCTCTCGTAAAAACGTTTATTATTGGGACTTTCAACTTTTTAATAACGTCTTTTGAGCTTTTGTGACGTTTGTTAGGAATGTCAGGATGATACGAAAGGGGTACATGAATGAGTAGGGGTCCCGAATGGAGCGGTAAAGAAACTGCAACCGTTAGATTATTATGGCACAGTCGGTATTAAAACGGCTTGTCTGTGGAATGATAAGTCACTGCTAATTTCAACATACCACCTTTACGCGTCAAGGTGATTCGCCAGGAGTATACCAAGCATACATCTTCAGTACTTGACACTTGTCCTCGGTCATCATAATGATGCAGGAAATACATAATGTGACTGTGCGACAGTTACATTCATAATATAAGCCATGTATCAGTTGGGTCATGTTTACGTATGAGTATCAACTATTTTTATGGAGTAATAAAATGGGAGTTCTACAGGCGTAATTTCAAGATTGTTAAAAGCAACATACAAAAATACTCTTAAGGTACGTGCTAATTAGTGTCTTGATCACTAAAGCCGGATGTTAAGTTCTCCACTTTACCAACCAACGGTGTGGGCCTCCTCTACTGCCGAAGCGATTGTGATTACCCACTCTGAAAATTCTTGCTAGTTTACTTAGTAACGACGTCTACAAATAGAGGGAAATTAGCGAAACAGTTTTTATTACGAAAATTTCCTTATAATATTTTAATTATTATTATTATTATTATTATTATTATTATTATTATTACAATTTTAATCAAATTTCTGTATTAATCATCATCACTACCGAACGTAGCTTCCTTCTTTTCTGTCTAAGATTTTTGTTTGTATGTACTGCAGCGTCTTCCAATATTCAGTCTCTTCCTCAGTAATGTTTCTACTTTTTCGACAAGGCCGCAGTATCTCTGAAGACTGTGTGCCCTACAGTCACCGCCTTGAGAACTTAAATTCTCACTTACCTGCTACTCTTCATGACTTCTGCAGATTTGAAATAAAAAAGGGAATGGTATAAATTATGTACCGCACTTTTTACCCGCTCTTTCTGTCTTACGCTCAGAATTTGCCTCCGAGAAATGTCCTCAGACATCCTCAACTCAAGAACTGTGTACGTTTGTTACTGATGCACTGTGGTATATAAATCCCTAATCTATTTAAAATTCGTGTACTAAAATCTTGAGAAAATATACAGAACACAAACCTATACGCCATAACTGTTAAACCAACGAGTAGCTGACATAGGGAAAAGAGCTGATTTTATAATTTACAGAATATTCGGTCACTGTCTGTTTGAAGATATTAAGGACGCGTTAGCGAAGAGTAAAGACGACACGTGTCAAGTAAAATGACAGAGCAGATAAGCGAGAAAAAGAATGTCAGCGTGATTGAGTGACGGCAGTAGTGTGGATAAGCATTAATAGCTTACGGATAGTTATTGACAGAGAGGTGGCACAGAGAAGAATAAACAGAGAGTGTGAAGCAGTTGAATTTTCATAAGCCTGCGCATCACTGGCAATACTGCGCACCGCATGGTGTTATTTTGTGCTAATACAACTGGGCAGCAACACGGAATAAACACAGTGCATATCATGAGGAATTGTGAGGAAGACGTGCTTGCCTGCTACCTGATTTAGCATCACAAACTTTTAAATTTCACCGTACAGTAACCTATATTTAAAAATTTCATATGATTCTTACAAAAAGATAGTGACAGGTTTATTACACGGCATTAAAATTTAGTTTTTAAGGTAGATTCTGTGTGTTTTCTGTGCGTAGGAATTTTTAGTCGGATGGGTTTCATAATTCCGGGGGTTAGAAGAAGTTTCCTTTTTCAGTGGCCAATGTCAGAGGAACACATAGATCACTTTATATTAGTTAATACCCCGTTATAAGGTTTAGAATGTAATCCTACTCAAGGAAACACTGTTCAGAGAAATGTACTTGTGGTACGCACAAAACATATCATCAGTCGTAAAATAAAATTTAGTTTTTAGATCTCTGTAAAAATGTAAATTGGGTAATCGAGGTAAATGTGCAGATTATGTGACTAACAAACAGGCCTAGGTATAATTAATTGAGCGGAAGGAGATATTACTGATTTTATAATTTAAAGTACGCCTATGTGTAAACACATGTACTGAACTATGGACATATTGCTAAACGAACTTAAATTTCACGCATAAAGCCGATTCTTTACACAATTAGCGAAATAACTGAACAAGCAGCAGCAGCAGCAGCAGCACATCAGTGTAGGCACCTGTTGCATAAAACTTTAACACATTCCTAATGTTTAGTAAATTCAAGACCAACAAAGTGTACAATTTTCAGTGAGTTTAGTTATTTTATTTCTCCTCCGACATGTTACGACGAGCTGCCATTTTCGAATAACGAACACATCAATTTTATTATATGAAACTCTTAAGATGCGCTATTCGTGCTACTCCTAAAACCTTATAATGTTAAAATCCTCTAAAATCTTGTAGTATTTTTTGTGTGTGATTGTTTGTTGATACTGTGACTTTGGCTGGTAATTGTGGCTGTTTCTTTTTTTTTTTTTTGCTGGAATCAGGTCCACTCCCCGAAACATGTCGGAGGAGAAATAAAATGAACTAAATAACCTAATTGAAAATCGAGCATTTTATTGGTCTTACACTTACCAAACATGAATTTAAGGCACGACAGTGAACAACGTAAAACATCCCCAATGTGTTTTGACCTTCAAGTGGTCGTGCTCAGGGCGAACACCTTTATCAGTATATGTTGTGTTATTACATGCGTTAAATATTTTGTATAAATGCGGTTAAAATTAGAACTTATATTTAAGAATGGAATTCAACAGATTAAAATCACAAGTATGTTTCAACAGTATTATTGTTGTCGAATGTGCTATATGTTATGCCTTACTGACAAACCATCATCAGGCACAGGTTAAGAATACGTGGCACCCCCAACAGTAAAAATATTGTCCAAATATAGTTGTGATTGGTGGCCCTTCTGTCTGTCCGTTTGTTTGCACATCGCAACAGGATGTCTCACCCTGAATAACGCGACTCCTGTACGTATTTAAACGACGGCTTATTGTAGCATAGTCACAGGTTACTAAAATTTGCTAAGCGTGCACTGATATAGTGTTTATTGATTTAACTGTTTTGCTATTACTTCACAATTTTCGTCAAAAGAGAAAAAGTAGTAATTATTTTTAAAATAACCTCAATGGATTTTTCATGTACTAACGTTTTACTTATATTCCTGTTGTACTGTGTTCTTCGCACAACTGAAATTGTAGATAATGTCTTAACGTAATAGAGTTTTCAGTATGCAGATTGCCAGAGCCTAACAAGTATATGAATTAATCAGTGCGGTTAACAGCCTCTCAGTTCTAATACCATAATTGAGAGACTCTTAGGGGGCACTCATTAATGTAGTCCTTTCGGTGGAAGAGGAAAGAAACAGACGAAAGCAAGCAGAGCGAAAAAGAATAAAGAAAAAGAAAAAGAGAAAAAGAAATTTAAAGAGAAAACTAGGACACAAACGTGAGAGAAAGGGAGGAAGCGATAGTGCAGAAGGAATTAGAGGATCGTTGAAACGGAGGAGTTAGAAGGCCCAAAAGCAGACAATGTTCGCACTTCGATTGATTTAATTTCAGTGGAAACTATATAGACGTCAGTCAGCGCAGACAGCTGCAGGGATAATAATAAGTTGCACACTGAGGCATCACTCTACACGTCTACGTAGCCTTCAGTTTACAAAGTATGTGTGCTTAGCGTGGTCGTTGGCCGCTTTCGAAACGCAGTAGACTATCTGAAATGACATTTTAACGTGCCTTCCATGGTAATATAATTAACAGCATTAAACTGTGAAGAATACAGAAGTTAATGGAAGTACTGCTCAAAATGAATATGTGAACGTAAATGGAAATCATACTGCACAATGCAAATCAAGCAAACGCCAATTCAGTGTGTTACAGAAGTAATATGAGACTCTGTTCCTATGGCTAGAAGCGAAAGTGATGTATGAAACTTTTGCGTTTCAAGATGTGTACGAAATTTGCATACTGGACTTCACTGGAAACATGCGCGAAATGAAGTCGGTAAAATAATTTTCTAATTTGACTGCAAGTAACTTCAGAGGAAGGACGCCGAGCAGTTTAATGTAGCGGTACCACACCACACTTTTATTCAGGAGGCACAGGCCTCAACTGTGCCTGAGAAGCTACTTGTTGTTCTCAGATCCCACACGCAAGTGCTAGGTGAATTCCTAGACAACGCCACGAGCGATTCCGTCCGCGTCCTTTCAAGTCACCAGCCATCCTACCATCGACACTATTCAGCCCGAGATATTTTTATTGTAAGGCAAATCACAAACAAACGGAACCACTTGAGAGGAGTGGCTCTTCCTGTACGCACCTCACTCTTAATTATCATCCCCAAATTCCATTTTATCTTACAAATCCACATGCTTTGTGGGCAAATTTAAAAATATAAGGTGAAATTAATACACGATATGAAGGTCTTCACGTCCTTTCGAAAAATACATTCAGAATTTTAATAGTATTTATTTGTGTTGTTCCTTGTTACAACTAAGTGCAGATTTTATTTTCGTGAACATTAGCTTCTCATATGTGTGAAATTCGTATAATACAATTTCAAATTTCTGGGAAGAACTCAGGTTAGAAACTTTGTGACTACATGAAGAACAAAAGCGTGAGTTAGCTGTACAGTTTTTAGTTTCGCCTTCTAGAATAGAATTTATAACGAAAATAGTGCCTTTTAATGCGGGTAAAGGAAAACGCATAGCTTCGTACTCGCTACCTGTTCCTGTCGGTAAAACTGCGATCGACCGGAGCTATTTGGAGAGCAATCCTGTCGATGAATCTGGATATTGTGGCCTGCATATTGATTTAATTGGTCTGAAATAGTGGCTGAAACGTAAGTTGTGTTTAGCTGTGGCAGATACCATTAACCTGGAGGTGGAAACAGCAGGTTTCTCCGACATATCTCGATCCAACTACAAGATTGCAATGCCTTACAATGGGCAAGCAAGCTCCTAATGCAGCGCCTGTAACTAGCATTCTAGAGATGCCTGATCCGAACATATGCCGGGACACAGATCATTGGCTGGGGAATTAGTGGAGCTTCCTATGCCATCTGGCATCTGGCGAAATAGTGGGCGTATTTTAAGATACAAACGAGTTCTTCGTCGTCATTTACAGCTGGTTAGTCAATGGTTATTCGACACGCGACACAGAATGATCTACTGGCAGCGTTGTTAGATAAGTTGTGGACAATTAAATATACGTCGTGTCACACTTCAGAAGACAACTGCCCAATGACCAGTTATATTCGTTTTTTATTGCATTTCTGTAGTAATATTTTCCACTTGTGGTGACTACATATACCACCTACTCTGATATTAAGAAACTTTGAATTCTGCCTCGCAGGCCTGCCTCGTACGTTCGATATGGTTCTCGCAATAAATGCGGACTATGTCGTTGTAGAGAATTCATCGACGGGTCCGTAACAAACACGAAACTCCTTCTGTGTGGAGAACAAACTGAAGCTTTATGGGTTGCTTAGATTCAAGAAGGTCTTGATATTTTTAATACAATTTCTGTATTGTCCGATCTCGGAAATCTGAAATTCAAAGAGCCGGGCGTTCTCTCTGCTTCCCTGCATACGTTGGGATACTGAACACTCTGATGTTTTAGTTATCAGTGAATAGTATAATTTTTGTCCTTCTCACCTCCCTTAAATCCAGCGGCGGACATAAAATACGGCTGTTATGTAGGGCCTTCTACTCTATCCTTCCTTGAAAAAGCATAACAAGTGCATAATTTCTGCAGAACACATGTTTCTATATCTAAGACCACAGACCATGGAACCTAGGTGCTTACAGTTACTCAGGAAAAATTCCCCGCCCTTTAATGGAATTTGAATTTTCATTATTGCCTTCGTAAGACCCTCCTGGTACTCAGAATAATTAAACCAGTCCACGTCTTCGTACCGTAGTTCCTTTAGACACGCTTTAATAGTATTCTGCTGTATACACCTATGACTTGCAATTGATCGCTTGTCTTCCAGGCTTCTTTAGGTTTACGTATTTTGTGTGTCGCCCTTCCAAGTTCATACTTCCTGATTTTGTGATTTCATCACCCCATTAATGTCTGGTGAAGAGTACGAATTATGAAGCTGCTCGCTGTGAGGTTTCTCTGAGCTGCTGTCGCCTTCCCTTACGTCCACAGCATGTTATGCGATAACTGAATAATGCTTATAAACCAAGTTAGTGTCAGCATAGCTTGACGGTGATCAACGACGTTGTTTGTTAGGGCTAAACTGCCTGTCTGAGTATGAGGTGTCTTGTTCTGAAGTAGACGTAGATTGCAGGTGGAACGTAACTTCCCGTTTGCATATTAAAATAATTTTCGTATTAAGTTGAAATTTTATTGCGTTTGTAAATAAGTGTTTATTGTAACAGCACTCAGCAATATATATGTAACTTATGGTCTGTTAACTGTATATCAGATATACTGCTTCTTCTTAAAAATATAATAATTTTCGTAAGTGTAAATATTGGACAATCCAGCAAATTATTTTTTTCAGTAATTAATATGAATTAATAGAGAAATACGCAATAGTGCATAACGAATCCTTCTGCACTATTTATTCAGGAGCTTATCAGTGTCAGGAAATTATATACTGGATGCTAATATGGGTAAGATACACTAATGGGACACAAGAGGGGTCAGTAGTAGCTTGCCTGCAGCTTTGGTTGGAAAGAGTCGCGTGGGAACTTATCAGTTGGGATACGTAAGCGTAGATTGGAGGATATTGCACTTTATCTTAGAAGACATCTCGTGAAGGGAGACAATATGAATGAATTAGTGTAGGTCGGGGTCCAGATGGTAAATTTCTCACACCTAGCCGTAGCGAGAAGATAATATTAAAACGAATTTAAATAAATACCATGTAGACTGGATTCATTGCCTTACGTTTAGGGTGGTATACGCGGATGTGCTATCAGAATCAAATATTCAGAAAAACGTTATCGTCTTTACGATAAATATTAATCAGCTAGTCTACTCACTTTGCGCCCTCCGGTCGGGGCCATGGTGAAATAAGTTTTGTGGTCTCCACTCTTTAGCGAAACACGTCGAGCGAGCTCGTCTTTTATAGCTTGTGTGCTTTGGTGTCCGTCATTATCTCGTCCGTCACTCAGATATACTTGTCGCTTGTATTCATTCCCCTCCCCCACTCCAGCTATCTTACCCTTACTTCCGTCATGAGTAAGACTGGGGGTAATAGTATTACTTCACATCAGATGAGGATTACGTCGTTGAAGGTAACTTTGCGGTCAGTAACAAATTAAAAGTACATTCGTAACGTAATCGAAAGAGCATGGAAGTCCGAGAACACTAAACATTGTTCAGTTCAAAATGTTAATGTTTCCACCTACTGTCAATATTCTTTAAACTGAAGTGTACAAAACGGTAGGCCTTCCTTTTTCTGAGATTGGAAACTTCACAGCATATAGGAGTGTTAAAAACTTCCCAAACAATCATAACTGTCAACTCAGACTCAACGTCCAAAGTTCCGGGCGTTGCTCCTGTTGTCTTTGTCAGGGAACAATTTTATGGCTACCTGCTGTAGATCGGTAAACACAGATGTACAATTATTGGTTCATCAATGCCCCATCTTCTCTGACAGTAGTTTTTCCAGAGATCAGCGCGCGAAGTCACAACATAAAACTACCTGATAATTCTAGTGTTTCATACAAGCAAATTCTACCATTTCCTATCTTCTACTTTAATGTTGTCCTATCTGCTTCCTCTAACATTGTCATTTTCTTCTTTGGTAGACTTCAACAAAAGTTTTGCATGTAGGCGCCTATTCTCCTATGCGAGCTGCACATAACTTCAGCCTTATGCTTCGTTTAATTATCGTTCCAGTGGCAACCGAAGGCAGTGACCCCGCCGCCCAAAGCCTGTACTATCTGCCGCTTGTGCAATGAAATCGTGGATTGGAATTCCATCTGGGCGCATGAATGTATGCGCTTCTTCTCTTTTAGAGTGAAGTCTTGCAGTGGGCCTATTTCGCGTCTAAGGAGTCTTAGCAAATATCAAGTAGCAACGTTCGTAAATGCGGAAAACGAAAGGCCCTGGCACGCAGTGAACTGTAGCTCCATGTAGATACATATATAGACAGTTAAGAGTATTAGGCGAATATTAACCCTTTAAGAACAAAACATAATCGTTCTATTTGAAGTCCCAATTCGTACCGCGCAGTAAACACTGTCCGTTTCGGTTGTAAAGAGCAATCACTTAACTTTGTATAAGGTGAAGTCGCGGTTTTTTTTTGAGATACGTGAAAAACGTAAGTACAACCTGTGGAAAAAATCCAGATTTTTTTAATGTTAAACTTGGCGGTACATAAATTAACACGCAGGCTTTAAAAGGTTAAATATTATTATTTTCACCAGGGAAATTAAATACACATAATATCTGTATAGATTTCATTTGCAGTTTCGGTTTACTCTGAGTTACTGGATGCCGAATTTGATAAGCGACCTTCAGTTGTATACGTGGTTTTTCTCAGAAATTTTCTTGTGAACCTTAAAATTAACCTAGAAGTTTTACTCTACTTGATATCAGATGCCATGAATATCTTTATAATTTTCACCAAAGTGGTCGCACATAAAAAAATAAAAGCATAAATGTCTTCATCATTATTTCCAAGAAACACCCTGACAATTACCAATTTACATTCTGTAATCGACTAAATGGGCATTTCTTTAAAATGTTCAGAATATTTGGGAACCTACGCGACAGCAAGTACTTAAATTTTATAGTCTCTGTGTAAACTTATATTTGATCCTCACGTGCTAATATTTATTCTAGGATCTGAATAATTTGGCAGCCAGATCTTATTTGAAATCTACATCGAGAAAGAAAAGGACTCTGTGCGGAAATAAACTGTCTCTCTAGTCCTCTAAATCAAACATCAAGTTTCCCCATTTCTCAGTGGCCCTCTTCTAGCATGTTTCATATAAAGCTCTTCATTTTCTCCGTCAGCTAACGTTATCATGTCGAAGATTTCTCTCTCCTCTGTCTCCCTCACTGACTTGACATTCCCTCTATTGACACATCCATCAGATACGCGCCCTTTCGAAGAAGATACGCTTGTGTCTCCTAGTCACTGCTCTCATCTTCTGTCTCTACGCGTGTATCAACTGATTCTGCACAGTTTCAGTGCTGTTAGTCACTGACAGAACGCAGGGGGAGACTGTGAGTTAAGTCACTCGCTTCACTGTATATACCTGCATTCATGTTTGGGGTTTTATCCCCAAATCTTCTCGAAGGGACTAAGGAAAATCACGAAAATGTCAATGTCGATGTCCTGGTTAATATTTGAACAGGACACCTGGCTAATGCAAATGAGGTCGTCACAACTTAAGCCAAGTCGCTCGGTCAGCTATACAATATTTTGGCGCCCTTGCCTTCCTGAAAAGAGAACGGTGAATTTTTTAGAGCACTCTTTAAGTCTGTGTGTGTGTCCCCTCCTATTTCAGCTTTTCTACCATTTGGCTGATTTTCACGGAATTTGGTACTGTGAAAGGCTAAGAAAATCTGAAATTAAATTGTTAGTTCTGAACTGCTTTCAAGTAGCTAAAGTGTATTTATTTGTCATAAAAATGAACGTTATTGGACATTTCCTTATCTGCAGTGTCATCTCCTGTGCTGGGCACGCGTGATTTCAGGCTGACGCCGCGGTGTAATGGAGATATTCCCTCTTCTGACATTTTAAGCAGCGTAGATTGGTACTTTCTTACCGACGTATTGAGACAACTTATGGGTCCCTTGAAAATGGGACCGATACTTTGTTCCGAAACGTCGGTAACAAACTAGCAGTCTACGCTGCGTAAAATCCCAGGAGATCAAAGATCTCGTCTACTGTGCAGACTTATAGCTCATACATTCAAATTACATTTTCTTTACCCTCAACCAACAAATATACCTGTGTAGCTGTGCATTATGTCCTTTTTCTGCTGGTTTGTCCGCTGAGTGCACCCTACATTCAAGTAAAGCAAACCGTAAAATCTGCGTGTTCATAACGGGTGGTGCATTCCACTTTAGTGTGTTCTTAGGGTGCCTTCCTATAGAACTGTTTAGTCTGGCTGAGAAGGAAGGGAAATATAAGTCGTAATGGACGAATACCGCGTGAAGCAGAAGTCAGTTGGGAAGGGGATCTTTTCAGTAGACGCAATTTGAACGGTCGAAATGGATGATACGGGATATCGAATTCCATAAATAATAGTCCGTTCTGAGTGAAATACTGGGCACAGAGAATGTTATGAAATGGCTTGTACTTCATTTTCATGTTACTTTATTTGTTTGCCTTGAATTTGGCCGTATGTTGTTAATTCAAGAAAAAATATACGTTCTGTGATCGTAGGGTTCAGGTAATTTTTTCGTTTTATGAGACCCAGTTTTAAAGCTGAATGGAAGTATCTGTCCGCCTTGTGTATATCTACTTTGTAAAATTACTACTTGATTTCCTTTTTGAATCGATATGGAGGGCACGTGATAAAATGCATCATTCAGCCTGCTATTGTGTTGTTTTATTTGATCTACTCTCGAAGACCAGAAAGGATTTAAGTCTAACATTTAAAAACAAATGCCTCAAAAGTATATCAACACTTCAGTAGGAAAATGGTATATCAGTTGTGTTACGTGCATGTTTATTCGTTTTTGTTTGTTCACGCTACACCGTTGTCGAAGATATTAGATGTTCAGATGGAAAGACACATCGAAGGCGTCAAAGCCAGTGAGTTCAGTTTAAGTAACATCAATACGCCGACCTTGAAGTCGGGGAATGCTTGCTATCATTCGGTGCAGAATCTTTTGTCTTCCGGGTTGCTATCCAAAAACACAAAGATTAGGGTATACAGAACTATAATTTTACCTGTTGTTTTGTATGGGTGTGAAACTTGGTCTGTCACACTGAGGGAGGAACAAAGACTGAGGGTGTTCGAGAATAGGGTGCTGAGGAGGATATTTGGGCCTAAGAGGGACGAGGCGACAGGGGAGTGGAGAAGACTACATAACGAAGAACTTAATGATCTGTACTGATCACCAAATATTATTCGGGTAATAAAATCGAGAAGAATGAGATGGGCGGGGCATGTAGCACGTATGGGTTAAAAGAAAGGTGCATACAGGATTTTGGTGTGGAGACCTCAGGGAAGGTGACCACTTGGGAGACCCAGGCGTAGATGGGAGAATAATATTAAAATGGATCTTCAAGACGTGGGATGTGGGCATGAACTGGATTGAGCTGGCTCAGGATAGGTACAGGTGGCGGGATCTTGTGAATGCGGTAATGAACCTTCGGGTTCCATAAAGTGCGGGGAATTTCTTGACTAGTTGAGAAACTGTTAGCTCCTCAAGAAGGCCTCTGCTGCATGGATTTAATTAGTCAATACGCCGACCATGCAAAATTGTGATGTTGCAAACAAGAAAAACGGTCTTTAAGACTTCACACATACATGATGGTACTTGCGACAGAATAGAACAAAATAGAACGTAGTGGAACAGAAGGGTAAGCGATATTCCAAACGTTACCCGATGTAAATACAACATAACAAAAGTGCCCGGGATAAAGATGTAAAATTACAACACATTGTGCTGAAAAATTATGAATGTAGGATGACAAAATGTGAGTAATTTGGTGTTGCCGAGATACAAGGAAGCTGATGAATGATAGCAGGTCGAATTTTAAAAACATTTGAGAAAGATAGCGTTATTTAAATTTTACGACGTGTTACGACATTATACAGGCGAAGTGTAAACTTGGAAACCCCTAGTTGATACAGGTTAGTTGAGACTGCATGTCGAGTACCAATTTATGTCTACACATGGCTGCTTGATAATGGTTACGACAGCTGAAACATGTAACAAAGTACTGACAACAAAATTATTGTAGTTCTGCCGATTCTATGAATGTTTGATAGCGACGTGTGTGTTTTTACAAGAATAATGCACTTGGTTGTAACTTTATGTCTTTTTGATGGCAAGTACATAAATCTTATTGGATATGGTAGTTATCACAGCGCCAAAAGGAATACTGCGTTTAGAGCACTTAGTACGTTGTTTTAATAATAACTTTAAACATGGTGACGCGTTACTGACGGAAAAGGTCGTAATTTATTTCATCCTTCTGCTACTTTCTCTGCTTAGGTACAGATTATCTGCTCGGTATTTTGTCTCGGATACTGTGTGACCATTGCGGTGAGGTACAAATTGACACGTTTATCAACAGTTGGTAAGTCTGTTGCTTTATGTATTTTAAACTTATGTTTACGGATAGAAGACGGAAAGATAAAATCCAGTTATAGGCTCCTACAGGCGCGGGTTATTAATAATGCATCGATATTTAGGAATTTAAAAAACGACCTGTTTAGGCGCGTTCGCAAAATTGCGAAAAGCGATTATTAGCTTTGTCATGTCTGTCTGTCCAGCCGTCTGTCCATCTCTATGTCTGTCCATCCGTCAGTCTGTCTGTCTGTCTGTCTGTCCATCCGTCTGCCTGTCTGTCCATCCGTCTGTCTGTCCGTCCATCCGTCTGTCTGTCTGTCCATCCGTCCGTCTGTCTGTCTGTCCATCCGTCTGCCTGTCTGTCCATCCGTCTGCCTGTCTGTCCATCCGTCTGTCTGTCTGTCTGTCTGTCTGTCTGTGTGCCTGCCTGCCTGCCTGCCTGCCTGCCCCTCTCTGTCCATCCGTCTGCCAGTCCTTCCGTCTGTCTCTCTATCTGTCATTCCGCACGGAACAACCCGGCTCCCACTGGACGGATTTTCAGGAGATTTTTGTATTCTCTCTTTCTGTACTGTGTGTACAGTGTGTCTGTATTTTCTCTTTCTGTACTGTGTGTACAGTGTGTATTTTCTCTTTCTGTACTGTGTGTACAGTGTGTCTGTATGTTCTCTTTCTGTTCTGTGTGTACAGTGTGTCTGTATTTTCTCTTTCTGTACTGTGTGTACTGTGTGTCTGTATTTTCTCTTTCTGTACTGTGTGTACAGTGTGTATTTTCTGTTTCTGTACTGTGTGTACAGTGTGTATTTTCTGTTTCTGTACTGTGTGTACAGTGTGTCTGTATTTTCTCTTTCTGTACTGTGTGTACAGTGTGTCTGTATTTTCTCTTTCTGTACTGTGTGTACAGTGTGTATTTTCTCTTTCTGTACTGTGTGTACAGTGTGTCTGTATTTTATCTTTCTGTACTGTCTGTACAGTGTGTATTTTCTCTTTCTGTACTGTGTGTACAGTGTGTCTGTATTTTCTCTTTCTGTACTGTGTGTACAGTGTGTATTTTCTGTTTCTGTACTGTGTGTACAGTGTGTATTTTCTGTTTCTGTACTGTGTGTACAGTGTGTCTGTATTTTCTCTTTCTGTACTGTGTGTACAGTGTGTCTGTATTTTCTCTTTCTGTACTGTGTGTACAGTGTGTATTTTCTCTTTCTGTACTGTGTGTACAGTGTGTATTTTCTGTTTCTGTACTGTGTGTACAGTGTGTCTGTATTTTCTCTTTCTGTACTGTCTGTACAGTGTGTATTTTCTCTTTCTGTACTGTGTGTACAGTGTGTCTGTATTTTCTCTTTCTGTACTGTGTGTACAGTGTGTCTGTATTTTCTCTTTCTGTTCTGTGTGTACAGTGTGTCTGTATTTTCTCTTTCTGTACTGTGTGTACAGTGTGTATTTTCTGTTTCTGTACTGTGTGTACAGTGTGTCTGTATTTTCTGTTTCTGTACTGTGTGTACAGTGTGTCTGTATTTTCTCTTTCTGTACTGTGTGTACAGTGTGTCTGTATTTTCTCTTTCTGTACTGTGTGTACAGTGTGTATTTTCTCTTTCTGTACTGTGTGTACAGTGTGTCTGTATTTTATCTTTCTGTACTGTCTGTACAGTGTGTATTTTCTCTTTCTGTACTGTGTGTACAGTGTGTCTGTATTTTCTCTTTCTTTACTGTGTGTACAGTGTGTCTGTATTTTCTCTTTCTGTACTGTGTGTACAGTGTGTCTGTATTATCTCTTTCTGTACTGTGTGTACAGTGTGTCTGTATTTTCTCTTTCTGTACTGTGTGTACAGTGTGTCTGTATTTTCTCTTTCTGTACTGTGTGTACAGTGTGTCTGTATTTTCTCTTTCTGTACTGTGTGTACAGTGTGTCTGTATTTTCTCTTTCTGTACTGTGTGTACAGTGTGTCTGTATTTTCTCTTTCTGTACTGTGTGTACAGTGTGTATTTTCTCTTTCTGTACTGTGTGTACAGTGTGTCTGTATTTTATCTTTCTGTACTGTGTGTACAGTGTGTCTGTATTTTCTCTTTCTGTACTGTGTGTACAGTGTGTCTGTATTTTCTCTTTCTTTACTGTGTGTACAGTGTGTCTGTATTTTCTCTTTCTGTACTGTGTGTACAGTGTGTCTGTATTTTCTCTTTCTGTACTGTGTGTACAGTGTGTCTGTATTTTCTCTTTCTGTACTGTCTGTACAGTGTGTCTGTATTCGCAAAAATTAAGAATAATAGTATTTTAAATCTGCCCTTTAAATTTATTGCAAGCAACAGATTTGCGCTTACTTTCCAATACAATTAGCGTGGTGGTAGCAACGAGAATAGTACGACCTGCACTTCTTACACGTCAGGAAGGAGAATATTCTGTTTGCGATTACAGGTGGAGTTGTCCTGCTGACTTAAACACCACGCGACGGGGGTACGTGAGGGAGTATAGTTATAGCCACACGCATTTTTACCTCAACACTAGATGCAAATGAATGGTCGGCTTCACGCCGCAGTCGCTTCAACCCGCACGAAAAATCCGTCGATACATATCTTATGCAAAGTCTGGTCGCCTGTAGCCCGTCTGGAAGCTTTGGAAGTACGAATAATCTTTTCCCCTGCCGGATATTGTGTCACGAACATGCTCTTAACCTAGACAGTATAGTGACTGGGCTCGTTAGCAATATCAATTATATTTTAATTAATACTACTCGTATCTAACTATATTTGTGTTAAAATTTGTTAGAAGTTGCTATTGGTCGTTTTGACGTCCACCCCTTACTGCCACTCACATTCATAGGTGAATATAAGTATGTGGCGCTTGTCGACATAGCTAGGGATTTGGAGGCTCAACCGACGGGATATATGTGAACAAGAACTGTTATATTTTTCGCTTATGCCTGTATGGTGCCGATCCCAATGGCCGCGCGGTCTAAGGCGAGGGTCTTCGACCGTTCACATGCTGGGATTTTGGGTTCGAATCCCGCGCAGGGGCATGGAAGTTTGTCTCTTGTGAGTGTTGTATGTTATCAGGTAGAGAGCTCTGCGTCGGGCTGATCAACCGTCCAGAGGAGTCGTAACGAATGTGTCGTGTATCTGTGATCGTGAAGTTTCTATAATGAGGAGGCCCTAGCCCACTATGTTCTGTTGCGCCATGGAAAGAAAATGGCTGTTGGTACCCCTGTGTACACAGAAATAGTAGTTTATTTTCCTTTCCCTATAAGCCAATTAGCATTCCGAAGGACGAACTTGACACTTAGCAGTACACGAAATTCACATTAGTTATGAACGTACACAAATGCCTCCAGCGTGTCGGATGCAGGTGCCTACCATCGACGTACACGGAATCCGAATGGTCGTCATTGCATCACGTATTGCTCAGTCTTTCATCCCATGCAGCAATGCCTGTATCTCTGTTTCCACCTAAACCCAGTCCGTATTCATGAACTGCAGTTTATGAAATGAAGTGGCCAAATTCAAAAGGTATGTTTGTTGACTGCCGGAGTTTCAATGCATGACGGATTTATAGTTCATTCGCCTTTGTCACAGAGTGTGGGATGGCTCAGTCGGTACAGTTAGTATGATGTAAGCTGGCGTCCAAACCGCCTCAGAAGCGCACGCAGCTTCTTATTCGGTTGATACGGGGAGAAGTTCCTGTGGGGGTAAAGCGGCCGGGGCATGAAACTGACCACTTCCGTGTAGTGCGGGGGCTAGGAATGAGTAAAGTTGTACCTGTCTCCGCCTTATGCCTCCCTGGCGTACGCAGGGACAACATTACAGTAATCTTAGCCTTTCTACTTAGCCTTTGTCTTCTTCTGCCTCCGAGTTAATATAACGCTGCAATGTGTAATCTTGTTTGTAGGTTTTTAAGTTATCTTCTGCTATTTCAAAACGAGGATTAATTGTGCAGTTATGTGTAGCGGTTTTCGTCTTAGAATTTTACTTGTCTAGTTTCAGTCTGCTGGAACACCGGATATTTTGTTGGGAAGGGGCTTCCCGCGGATTTCCTCAAGTCCTTCCATGGAAATTTCAATACAGTATTTCGATTAGGCTACGGCTGCTTCCTTCTAAATCCTTTCCAAGTTATTATTTACCAATCATCCTACCATTGACGGTATAATGTGCGCCATTGTGACTGCGTCGTAAAATAAACCTTAGAAAAAAGAATCTAAAATGATTTTTGTATTACAAATTGCTTCTGGTGGGTAGACCTGTACTGAAGTACGAATAATTCTGTCAGTTCACCTGTCGGATAATTTTACACTTGCATTACACACTATGCCGATCCCAGTTGCCGCGCCGTCTAAGGCCTGGGCCTTCGGCCAAGCGCTTGCTGGGATCGTGGGTTCGAATCCTATCGGGGGCATGGATGTTTGTTGTGAATGTTTGTGTGTTGTCAGGTAGAGGTCTATGCGACGGACTGATCACTCGTCCGGAGGAGTCCTACCGAGTGTGGTGTGTCTGACTGAGTGTGATCTAGAAACCTCCAAAGGAGGCGGCCCAGACCCGATGTGGGCTGTTGCGCTACAGGAAAGGAAATTGTGCGCTGTACACGCCATTCATATAGAGTACTTGAGTTCACGAGCGTTAAAATACGAACTGGATTTCAGGGACAGCAAAGTTCCGGGAAAAATTTGTCACTGTTATTTTTGAAAGTATCCCTTCATCGTATGTGAGGTGGTTATCAATGTTCCACTTTGGTAACACAGTGGCACACAGGAAAAACAACTAGTGTGAATACATCTCAAAGATGAAAGACAGTTGGCTACCATATATAATTCTGGAGTATGAATAGGGGTCAACGATCTGTAGAACACCCTGAACTCAGAAGGACTGCTGTTTACTCCTGAAGACAAAACAGTCCCAGTGGCAAAATCTTTGATGTGGTTTTGTTATTGTTATTGTTGTTGATGATGATTGTGATTGTGTTAATAATAATAATAATAATAATAATCATTGTCATCATCTGGGTACCATTGTAGTGCTATGGGATTTAAACAAAATATTTCGCTCTTATATTAAAAGCGAACTAAACTTCGTAAGACTTCTCTAGCAGGTGGCCGAAGATATGTTAACCTTTCCTTCGTCCTGTCCGCAAATCCTGCACTTATCATTTCCAGTAAATCGGTGCTGCACTTTGTTTAGTCATCCAAAGCCCATTGTACAAGTCTAAGAAATAATAATAATGATAAAAACAAAAAACAAAGTAACCTTTGGTAAATGTGGTAGAGGCTATGCGTGGTTCCAAGGCTTCGGACGCGGTGTAAATGAGATCTCCAATTTTTTGGGATCTTACGCAGCGTAGAATGATATTTTCGTGCTGACGGTTTGGGACAACCTATTGGCACGTTTTCCGCAAAATTATGTCCGGAGTATCATCATCATCATCATCATCATGGTTGTGACTTGTTTTTCAAGTCATGTGCAGTACATCAAGCGTTTCGCGGATAAATTCTGGCCGTTGCGTAAAGCCATGTCTCTGCGTTTCATGATTGTCTATCCCTCTCTCCTGTTTTCGGGTCAACCTCTTCTCGTCTTTTCCTAAGGGTTGCAGGGTGATGAACGGCCTTCTCTATGGGACATTAACCACTCTAATTGCAGACATTACGCACGTCCGTCCTGCTTGCCGCCACTACAGTGCCCAGAATCCAAAACTCGTCATGTCTAGCGTTCCAGGACGATGCTTTAAACGTGTCGAGGGAGCAGTCCACAAGTTCGAGAATTTTTTTGTGTCTCTGATTTTCCTCTTCGGTTGGCGGTTTCATTCTGAACAGAAGTGCTGTTTGGAGAAGTGACTTCTGTTGCTGCATAAATTAACTAAGTCCCTGCAGATAAATATGATAAACATGAATCCATCTTGTAGGAAACCCTGTGGACATTCTAAATCTGGGCCCTGTTACTAACTAATCGGCTTGACACTTTTCTCTCTTTTTTGGTGTCCTTGACGTTTTATGTAAGTTCCAAATTTGATAGAGGGTTCCACTTGTAGTCTGCTATTTAATTCTTCTTCTTGGAAGATTGCATCGTCTTCTGTATCAAGCATATACAAGCCCCATATTTCCGTGCCTTATGCGACGTCTGGACGTACGTAGTGCTGTACGCGTTGTAACACTCTAATAGTACAGTAGAAACGAGACCTGATCTCATACCCAGATGAATATAAATTCGTAATACAAATTTAACGGGGCTTTATGTTGACCAAAAATTTAGCACTCATGTTTGGTCTTGTGTGCATAGAAGTTAAGAGTAATTAATGTAATGGTCGAGTGGTTTATTAGGGTGATCAGATAAATGAGATTACACGGACTGGCCATGTGGCACATATAGAGGAGACAAGTGATTACAGGGTTTTGTTGGGAGACCTGAAGGAAAGACGCCACTTGGAAGAGGTAAGTGTAGCTAGGAGGATAATATTAAAATGGATGTTACGGAAATAAAGTGATAGGGATTGGAGTAGACTGATCTGGGCCGGGATAGAGCAAGTACTGAATTCTTCTGTACATGGTAATGAATCAAGGTCCACGAAATGCGGGGAATTTCGTGAATAACTTAGGAAGAATTTGCTTTTCAGAATGACTCTGCTTGTTGGAGTTAGTTCGTTGATTACTTAGCTAGTTAGTTATTTAGTTAGTCTGCTTCTTTATTGTGGTCGAGTGTTTTTGTAATGCGTAGCATTACTTTTAAACAAATCTCTCTCTCCGGTTTGTGCAGAATAAGCTTCCATGGAAGAGATATTTTTGTGGCTGTTCTGTCCCAGTTAATTTAATATTTTCCTTTTAAAATTCCGCTGTATTTGGTAAAAGATAAACAAAACCAAAGTGTATTACATACCTACTCTAACCCATTAAACGGCAGTGGTAATCAGATTTACCACCAAGTTTAATATCAAAGAACACAGCATTTTATTCAGAGAAGTTGTTGCGTAATTTCTGTTGGTTCTCAGAATAAAGACTTGCAATTATGATTTTCTTGAATGATTAGAAGAATTAACTTTGTAAAAGGTGTGATAAGTGTCGCCTGTGTGGTATAAACAACGTGTTACGTATTGTTCAGATTACATGCGCCTCTTGAAGAGTTAAAATAGAGATTTCGTTCTTTATTCCTCTGTCGCCTACGAGTAACGTTTAATAAACGTTCTTGCCACGTTACTTCAAAATCCACAGCATTAATGAGGAATGAGGTAGAAATAACAGAATGTCATCGTGATACTATAATTTTTTTTCATTAGTTTGTTTTAAAATGTAATTATTACAGTAAATAAGCCTATAGACCTGTTTGTCTTATAACTTCTTGCTAACATTTGGGCTACAATTTGGTCTCTCGAAGTGGAACGCATCAGCTTCAGCATCAGTGTTTGTTCTGGAAATGCCGTATACTCTTTTCCTTTCTGACGTAACATATTAGTGATGTATGTTTGAGTTTAGATTCTTATAATCCGTATAGAAGCAGAGTAGGCTGCTTTTAACACTTTGACGCCCGAAGTTGATTTAAATATTTTTATGATGCTGAGGGTTAAGTTCCAAGTACTGCCCAATACGGAGGATTTTCAAATTTAAAGTACACCAAATTGCGCTCTGTCGGAAAGGTGGACAGAGATTATCGACGTGTGAGGAATTAAAGATCGGTACAATGCACAGAGATAGGCGTTAAAGGGTTAAGAATTCATTTTATACTTCGAGGAGACGATATTGCCTATATATTACGAAGACCGATCTGTTGTTTAGTGACAAAGGTCTAAAATGTCTTTACTTTGAGAGTCATTACAAGCGTAATAATAATATATTTTGTGCGAATACAAGTAGTTTTCTTTCTAAAGCAAGTGGTACGTGTATTAAATACGTTGTTTTAAAGGGCTAATGTCTACCTACCACCAAGAGATTTAAATCCTGCAAGCAGTTTCTGCTGGAGCTTTGTAAATGCAATCCAAGGGGAACTGTAAGGTATTAGGCAGTGTGAGAAACGTTCTCTGGGGGAAAGCGGAGTTGATCATAGCGGAGGTCTACCTTCAGAACTGCGTGGCTGTCCACAGAGTGGGGCAGACATAATCACCGAGAAACCCGTATGTGACAGTGAATGATTCTCCCAACAGCTTACCTCGGGTTTATTACTGCCATCTAAGCTTGATATTGTTATTACTAACTCTGCTCTGTTTAATACACTCATAAGTACGCCATCTTATGAGAAGATTAAACGCTCTGTGGAAATGTGGATTGTATTTAGAAATGACTTTCACGAAAACTTTGCAATAACGTATTGGCGAAGTTCGTATTATTCAATTAGAAAATTTTTACTCCCGTGTTTTTAAATTTAGAGGCTCATAGGCAACATTTTTCGACCGTTTGTTTTGTACTGTTCTGAGCGCTGTGCAAGCAAGGTAAATTACAAGCGTTTAAGTCAAAGTTCTCAGGCAAATATGTGTACACACACGTATAGAATGCGATTTGTTGCGGACTGACTACATGCTTATGCTATTCACTGTCATAACACGTGGCTTTTCTCTCCATGTCTCTACATGTATATACTTTCATCCATATAGTGACTGCCAGTGTCTGGCGGATGGCGTTAATTTTGACATGGAAGTATGTGTGTAATGCGTAAGCTGTTGGACGCCCGAGTTTGACCCCACTGCAGTGCATGTGGGATTTGTTGTGGACAAAGTTGCATTGTGATAGGTATTTCCCCTATTACTTCGATATCCCCGTTAGTATCGCACTCCACCATTGGTCCGTACTCAGACTACATTAACCTACCATCGACGCCGTTTTATACTATCAGTTGGCAGCATCGCTGAATAAGACAAAAAGCCTGTTTTTACATAGAATTTGGACCGAAAATTTCTTATTAGGTATTCAAATTGCGCTCAATGAAGCACGATTAATGAGGTGTCTTATTTTCTCCGAATTTATAAATCATTTTAATTGGGATTGTTGTGCGGAGGACTAACATACGATAATTAATATTAGCCTATTGTATCTGTATTCTGTGAAATTTAAAATCAGTTAAATAGTACAAAACCAACTTGTTTTATAAATCATGAATATTAAAAAGAATAGCAAATTACTCCAATTTATGATACTCGTACTTTCTAAATACAGGTCAGTAAATATCCAGTTGTGTTTTATAAGCACTTATTTATGATAGAACTCTAATATTTGAACTGTTATAGCTCATTTCTTCATGACATTAAAAGTATAATGGCACTAACTTTTATGGAGCTGTTAGGCTACAGATATCGGTAGAAGAACTGCTGTACTTTAACGATATTCCTGAATGGCCTCTGTGCATTCCGGTAAGTGTGTCACTGGTACAGCAAGATATCACAACTGTTGGCTCAATGTAACATCTGCAATTAGTGGAATTACACATATTTTCCTGTAGTCTGTTTTGATGCAATCAATTACTTTGGTCGGCGTTTTTCTAAGTTGATCATTCTAAATTTCTTGGAAAAACGCTTTTCCTGTTTAGTGCATCTCCACCATAGTTCTGTCGATTTGTTTACTCTGTTTGTCTTTTCCACTGTTTGAGGTCAAAGAAACAAATTGTTGTGTCTTATAAGTATACTAACTTTTTAGAGAAATGCATGTTATTGGCGTGTTGAGGTGAACTTTGTTTCTGTATTTTCTCAAAGCCGGCTCTTAAGTTTGTTGGTCTCAAAAAATAATAGCTTCTTTAGATATATCCTGCATCTGCAGCAGTTAAGCCCCATGTGGACAGACAGGTTTAATTCGATAAGCGATCTCTAACTTTCGAAGTTACGTAATGTCTGCCTGCCTGCCTGCATGTCTGTCTGTCTGTCTGTCTGTCTGTCTGTCTGTCTGTCTGTCTGTGTAAAGAGCAGCAAATAGACCTACTCAAGACTCATTTCGTCTTCCGTCCTCTCCACCATTCTATCAAGAATGATGGCCATAAGAACTACTATTTGTTGCCCCAAAATGTGTTTCTGTTATGGTTCATACTCTCCGACCTTAGAGAAACTATCCGCTTTCTTATGTAGTGCAATAAATAGGTTTGTAAGCCTTGACATTTATTTATCCTTTATCGTTTTTTGTTTTTCTCCGTATATAATTTTATGATTAATACTTTTCTGAGTGTTTCTGTTTCGCATTTCTTATGTGTTTCTTAGTCACTTTCAATATGATCTGTCCTTCTATCTATCGAACTGCACATTTTCTGTGTATGTTCCTATCTCATTTTACTCCCGATTCATAAATTATGCAAAGCTACAATACGTCACCAAAATTTACGTTCTTCTGTAAAAATAATATTCAGAATCGATACATCTTAATCTTGATAACTGAATACATATATGTCTGCAAAATAACCATGTATGTTTTCATAATTGTTATGTAACAAAACGACCAGCTGTGTAACCGCCCCTGTGAGTATATCATATCTCACAGTTTTTATTAGCTTCAATGTAAGAATTAATATTAGCTCAGCGGTTCTTTTGTTGTAAGAAACGGAATTTTATGAGCTTTCCCACCTTCTTGATTCCACGTCAGATACTGCTATAAGAGTTTTTGCACATCTGTTCTATTTTAGCTTTCCCCTCCCTTTGCGCCATCCTGAATCATGCAACATTGATGGCGTAAGTACTCCAGCTATTAGCCTTAACTAACTAACTAACTAACTCCATGGAGCAGAGGCCTCCTTGAGAAGCTAACAGTCTCTCAACTAGTCAAGAAATTCCCTGCATTTTATGGAACCCGAAGGTTCATTACCGCATTCACAAGAGCCCGCCACCTGCCCCTATCCTCAGCCAGCTCAATCCAGTTCATGCCCCCATCCCACTTCCCGAAGATCCATCTTAATATTGTCCTCCCATCTACGCCTGGGTCTCCCAAGTGGTCGCCTTCCTTCGGGTCTCCCCACCAAAATCCGGTATGCAACTCTCTCCTCCCCCATACGGGCCACATGCCCCGCCCATCTCATTCTTCTCGATTTGATTACCCGAATAATATTTGGTGATGAGTACAGGTCATTAAGTTCCTCGTTATGTAGTCTTCTCCAATCCGCTGTCGCCTCGTCCCTCTTAGGCCCAAATATCCTCCTCAGCACCCTATTCTCGAACACCCTCAGTCTTTGTTCCTCCCTCAGTGTGAGAGACAAAGTTTCTCATCCATACAGAACAACAGGTAAAATTATAGTTCTGTATACCCTAATCTTTGTGTTTTTGGATAGCAACCTGGAAGACAAAAGATTCTGCACCGAATGATAACAAGCATTCCCCGACTTCAATCTGTTCTTAATTTCTTCATGAATGGAGTTTCGATTCGTTAGGGTTGCTCCCAAATATTTGAATTCTTCCACCATTTCAAAGGATTTATTGTCTATATTTATGTTGTGATTGTGTCCTGCATTCTGATTTCGAGACATGACCATGCACTTAGTTTTCTCAGCATTTACTTCTAGACCAATCTCTTTTTTTTTTTTTTTTTTGGTGGTGAGGGGCCCCGCAGCAGACGCTACGGAAGCACTGCAGCCATGAGGCTTATTGTGCAACCCAATGATGAAGATGAAGATGATGATTATTTTTTGTCCTTTTCCTAGTAATGGAGCACCGGTGGAATGAAATTGACAGGGGAAAACCGAAGGACTCGGGGGAAAACCTGTCCCAGTGCCACTTTGTCCACCACAAATCCCACATGGACTGACCCGGGATCGAACCCGGGCCTCCGCGGTGGGAGGCCGGCGGCTAACCGCCTGAGCCATGGCACGGCCAGACCAATCTCCTTACTAGCAATCATTAAATCTTCTGCATTTTTCTTTATACTATGTATGCTTCCGCCCATTATATTAACATCATCAGCATAAACCAGACGCTGATGTGTACCATTCAATTTCAAGCCCTCCTGGTTTGCCTGAACCCTCCTAATGGCATATTCTAAAGCAAAGTTGAAAAGCAATGGTGACAGAGCATCTCCTTGCTTCAAGCCATTCTTAATAGGAAACGTGTCAGACAGATGTTTGCCTACCCGAACTCTGCTATACGTTTCACTGAGACACATTTTTATTCACCTTACTAGTTTCATGGGGATACCGAACTCAATGAGAATATTGTACAAGACCCCCCTCCTAACTGAATCATAGGCTTTCGTGGAGTCTATAAATAGCTGATGCACTGCCTCATTGCATTCCCATTTTTTCTCAAGTATTTGACGAATGCTGAATATATGATCAGTAGTTGACTTGTTACGTCGAAATCCACACTGATGATCCCCAATAATTTCCTCTGCATATGGAGTTAACCTTAACAAAAGAATGTTGGATAGAGTTTTGTACGTAGTTGACAAAAGTGATATGCCTCGATAGTTACTACAATCTGTTTCATCCCCTTTCTTATAAATAGGCACAATGACTGACTCCTTTCATTCCTCAGGCAATTCCTCCTTATTCCAAATAGAAATAATAAGTTTATGGATTTCAGACCGAATTACCCTACCCCCTGCTTTAATCAATTCGCCTTAAGCAACATTTAGCCCAATTTTTAATTAACACAATTTTAAATATATTAAATTTTTATTAATATTTTTATTAATATTTTATTAACATTTTTATTTTTATTTATTTGTTCTGAGATGTTATGCCGTGTGGATTGGTGTGTAGGTCCCACGTTTAGGGAGAGATTGCTGCGTCCATACTGGGAGCAGCCCAATTCTTGTATTTATTTTTTCATGCTTGTTTCGCGTTATGTGTATTTATTTACCACCCTGGTACCTTAATAAGAATGAAAAATACTCCTGAGTGTATTAGTGCTTAATTTTATTTGAAAAGCTCGAAATTTTTCCCTTTCGAAAACCCAACCCCTGTTCTTATATGGTATAGGTTTCCCGTCCCACTCATTTTCTATACGAGCTGCGATTTTCAAGGAAACAACATTCGCCTGTAATCCAATTTGATAAAAGAGATTTTGCTAAAAATAATTATGTGTTCTTCTGAAATTCATAATTCAGTTTTAGTTCTGTTTTATATTAATAATGTCATCATCACTTTACATGAAATGTAATTATAATATTTTTACTGCTTTGTTAACTACTAAATAACTTATATGGAAATCGTTCGGTCTTGTATTCCTGTTGTGCCATGTTACAAGCATGTTGTGTTATGTGCATTATATTATGCATGCGTGTTTTTCATTGGGAAGCACACGGACCCCCTGGTGGACGAATCTTTAAAAGACAACGAGTTTATTTGGAAATACATTTGATGATACACTCTATTATTGACATTTGTAAGACTTTTGTGGTAATATAATTTTTATCTTTATCGTACAGCACATTCGATGTATAACTTGGGTATGAAAATCTAAGTAATTGTGTATTATAGATATTCAGTTCAAGTTATTCC
The DNA here is from genome assembly GCA_013340265.1 of Coptotermes formosanus. NCBI lineage: Eukaryota > Metazoa > Arthropoda > Insecta > Blattodea > Rhinotermitidae > Coptotermes > Coptotermes formosanus. Next base: position 499,492 of record BLKM01000700.1, read on the forward strand.
CTATCATGTAATGAAAGTTACCTGACATTTTTACTCACCCGTTTACAATCTCAGTGATTTTAAATTTCCAAATTCCGGTGCTAAGGATGTACTTACCCTCGTGCTTTCTTATGACCATTTAATTTTAACTTATATACGAATACAGTGAAGTTAACGTTGTTTTATATTTAATGTCGCCTCTGTGATTGTGTTGCTTACAGTGGTTTATTTGCACGAATGACTTAATTTCTTGTGAATGTCAAAAAGATTCACGTTTCGTCTTCTGCTTCTGTCTTACGTAATTAAGCTGCCCATCAAGTCTCGCTCAGCAACAATTGATTCTCTAGTTACTGGGCTCGAAAATCTCTATATTCTTTCGCACATGCAGTCCTCTAAGACGAATGCCTGGTCGTGCCTTTAAATAGTCTTTGACCCTTTTCATTAATATTCCTTTGACTGGCCATTCTGTGCGAGAGTTGAACAGGATTATTTGTGTCTTACGTCACTGCACTTTTGTTGTGCTTTATTGTTTTATTTCGATATGTTTGAAGAGCGGTATATATCCAACCTGTAATTCAGCTGTTTCCATGTTTTCTGTAACGCTTATGGGTTGCCTGAAACTGTGACCCGATTCTGCCTTTTATTAAATGATTCAGAAACACTGAAATATAAGAGCCATACTCTGCAACTTGTGGGGCTACCTCACTTTGCTATGGCAGATCGTCAATAAACCGATACCTAGAACAATGTAAGGTTAATGTGTGACGCACTCATAAGCACTCAGAAATGACAGGCCCGTTTTGAAACAGCAGTGCTCGTTCGGATGTGCTATAAGATCACTCTGTACCAAAATTTAAAAGACGCGCTGACATACGTGATAGGATGTAGCATAGCCAAATTTCGATAACAGTGTGTGACAGTGATTGCATGTCCACATTCCGAATAAATGGGTATGCAGAGGATGGCCAATATACTGTCCATCTAGTTGATCGTACTCGTTTGATTATATTTCTCCTTCCTTTCTATGCTTAGGGTTATGTAAACGACAAAGTGTGTTCCTCAAAATTAACGCTTAAAACAATTAAAAAGATGAATTTTGGAAGTCGCAGTTACGTTTACCAATAACAAGCCTACTGCAGAGCGTCTCTTTTATTGTTGGTCCTTAGTACGGCAGCTGTTATGTGACGTCTCGACGGATGGTGGCTTTCTGTGCGATGGAACTGTCATACGGCCGGGGCGGAAGGGGAACTAAACACCCTGTATATGACACAATTGCAAATACCTTCGTATTTAATAAATAACGCTTTGTAATAAGAAATAATACGCAGTAGATTGAACGTTTCGGCTGCCCGAAGCCCCAGTTTGCTTTGTTGTTCGATATTACGGAATTAAAGACACAGTTTCATACTATTATACCGGTAAACTCAACCGTTATGATAATCTGCAGAGAAAATGTAGTCAAACACCGACGATGGTCAGTCAGAAAACAGGCTTACATGGGATATAATTTTGTAGCTAAATAACATAAGTTCGAAGAATATAGTGAGTTCGCAACAGTTGTCACAGGTTGCCTGGTGACAGGACAGGGACTTCCGTCAACGGGAAATTGAAAGCGCATCACACGATAAAATACGTGCCTGAATTGCGGCGTCATGTATGTGGAAAAATACTGGGCTAGTACAGCAATTAAATCTGAACGATGATTCTTAGAGGCAAAACTACAGAACCTAAAATATGTATATTGTAAACTTATTTTGTGACCAATAATAATAATTTCGGGACAGATCGAAAAATATTTATTTTATTGTATATGAGGGGGACAGTAGTTTCCAAATAAGTACCCGCACATCACGGTAGATCTTACCATTTGTTTGAGATTTAAAATGAATCCACAAACAGTTTCAGGGTGTACATTCAGGTATACGTACACACACGTACCTACATGCATGTGCAGACTTGAAACGTCGACATTCTTTTGCAGAAACCTTGTTCACTATCGTAATTTCATCGAGTCAGTAGTCTACAAACCCACAACCCCATTTACATAATTTGGTACTACTACTACTACTACTACTACTACTACCACTACTACTACTTTTATTAAGCAACTGTTTGTCTTAAGCTTCGGAAAAGGAAAGTGCCTTGTTAACCTAAATAGGTGTACAGTATTGGGGTTTCCAGTTGCACGAAAAGTGAGGCGAACCGTCCGAAACAGCTGTCTCTCCCACGCGTCTCAGTGTCAGCAGCGTCCTGTACCGAGGTGTCGATCTCCAGCAATGCCCATCTTCTGTATAAATATGACGGAACTGGCACCGGAAACGGTATAAGCAGACTGCGGGAGGCGTCCATCGTCCACAGTCCTTATATGGTGATTGAGAAGACGATGGGGTGGGGAATTGGAAGGAGAAATTTCCTTTAGGCCTTTAAGGTATTCACATTTTGAACTCAACGACGAAAGGTCGATAGTACCTTTTGAAATGAGGTCTGCTCGGACTGCAGTTTTATAAAATCAGTCTCCTTCTGCGCCCCTTGTAGCACCGTCGTTCGCACCTCTGGTACAGGTGTAACTGTTCCCACGTTTGAGGAGTGAGAGCGAAGTGGTTTGAGTAAAATTGTAATCACAGGACCGTAGAAAAATTAATTACTTTTAATAGGCTTAACTGTCTAAATGCAACATTCATCAGTCACTATCCGTATGCATTTCAGTTTCCCCGACATAATGCCATCACGGCCACGCATAAACACATATGTAGAACCTGTCATTGAAATTTTTGTACAACAGTTAGTTTAAGAGTTTTGCTTAACTCTCCTTTAATTAAGTGTTGCTAATATAAAATATGATAGACATTTGACAAAGGTCTAGGCCCGAAGAATATCGAAATAAAATGAAATATGCAGAGTTTTACGGATGTTGTGTTTAGAACGTTTAACTTCGTGATGGGCTTAACCCCTTAAAGTCTAGGAGTAACTTGAACTATATACAAGTATCCACTTCTTACTGCGTAGTAGATATGTCCCATATGGTTTATATGGACCAATTAGTTGATGTTTTAAGGGGTATAAAACACATGGGGAGAAGGGGGTAATTTTGCGCATTAAGTTTTCTTAAAAGCGGAAAGTGATACGGCTGTCTGAATTGTGCTGCAACTTGCCCACAGGCACGATAAGCCACTCCGTAGTGATTAGGCGTGGTTACTGTAGCTGTGCCTTGAGTAGAGCAGAAAATTATATTTTCCCCTTCCTATTTTTAAATTTGACGTTCTAAATGGTTCAGATTTATGTGCACCACTTTTTTTTCGATTTGTTTTGTTATACATAATTTGCAGTCCTTTTACACTGAAGCTTGTTTACAGCTTTAGTCCACTAAGAGTAACGACACACAACGTTTGAATTCGTCCTATGAATGGAGTGTGTCACAGTGGGGCAATACTGTGCGGAGTAATTGGGTACTTCTGCACAGCGCAGTTTTACATACTGGTTATGGTAAAAGCATATACTGCGTGGGAAGTAAACTTAAAAAATTTACATATTGTTGTCTTGTGCGATGTGATGCCGTGAAGTGTATTGGCTAGTTGTCAACATTTCTAAAAAAAAAATTTGCTGCCTGCTTCTGAAGGGCAGAATAATAATTTTTCTGGCCATTGATGTTTCTATTTTTAGGAAACTGTAATTAATGTTTACTATTCCCGGATTGTGAAATTCCTACCGGTATATCGGTACATTAATTTATTATCAAGAGCATTTGTGAGGAAAATTGAATGGACAGGTTACACGGAAAAACACCCAGAGGCAGCGCTTCATTCAGTGAAGTCAGGAAGGTCTATAGGAGAATTCGGTCGAACATTCAACGTCGTAAAATTAGCAATTCAACTTTTATTGAAAACTGAAAGTAAGAAGACTTCGCATCTAGGTAAAGAGGTTGCAGCTGTCGATGAGCAAGAAAGAGACAGCTATTATGAGGAATTTGACGAAATTGGTGGAAACGAACTTTGCGATGATAAGCCGGATGATGCTGATGCCTTTCATTCAGACATACAGGTATGTTCATTCTGTGGAGAATGTGGACGAAGTGGAGGATTATGGTATATGTGAGTGAATTGTTCATGCTGGGCTCACTCAGAGTACAGTGAATGTAACTCTGCCAAGCAGTATGGCTCTGAGTTGCGCGCCAACACACTGAGATTTCGGAACAAGCAAGTAGTGTCACAACTCTGCGAAACCTGCTGCAGTAATTAAATTTTTTATTTGTATATACGTAGGACGTATTTTAAGATTCAGTGTTCTTATTTATGGGGGTAACTGTTAAGTACATTTTTTCTTATTTTTAACCAGCACGTATCTGATTTTTAATCTCGATGCTTTCCAGGATCTCTGTTAAATAAATATGTGTTTTTGGCAGAATGAAGGCATTGGTGTAAGGGCGCACACTGCAAACTGCCCAGTATCGCTATAGGGACTGTGTAATTTTGCGCAATTGCGCTAATCAGATATTTTGCACTTTTCCCTTTCGCGTTTCAAAATAATAAATTGTTATTGCATAATGTAGAAAAATCATTGGAGAGCAAAGTGCAATTTTGTTATAATCATAAATGTAACAGTGGGGTTGGTAATGACACATTTTCTTATGTGCACAGAATTCGAACACTGTTCCCCAAGTACACTCTGTAAACAGAACCTATAATTTTTTAATGTTATAGCTCTTGCTGTGTGCAGTGTTCACTGGGCTCTAAAGGGCTAGCTCTTCGAAGACGAGTGGTTAGTTTGTATACACGAAGGTTTCAGATCAAGATTAAATTAGCTACGAAATTAAAAAAATTATCCCTATTCGAATCCTTAACAATGAATGAAATATGATAGATTTGTAAAGTAAAACACAAACAAGAAGATATTCTAGACATAGAAAAGGAAGAACATATCAAGCTAATATGAAATAAATACTTAAAATATTTTAAACATTTGAAGCTCAGTGCGTTCTATATACACCACATGTTTTATTTAAAATATTTTAAACATTTGAAGCCCAGTACGTTCTATATACACCACATATTTTATTTAAAATATTTTAAACATTTGAAGCTCAGTGCGTAGTATATACATCACGTGTTTTAACCTTGCAAGTTTCTGCGTGTTATTTTGATGTTCGGCACCCCATTGTGTTACCTAATAATAATTCGAAATTTGCAGAACATTATTAGTGTATGGATATGCCATAAGAGCGTTGGGGAAAATTATGATATTTTGTTATTACATATAAAGAAAATTGTGTGTGTTCTGTAAAAATACTATACGCACAGAGAAAGAAAAAAGGTACCCAAATTGAAGAAAAAACACAGAGGGAACGAATTTTTTGACATATGAGTACAACTTAAAGCGCCATAGATGGCATTACGGTTCCCGTACTAGTACAGTAAACAACACATACTTCCCTCAGCGTCAGTATCTTCCTATAGGTGGAAATGTTTTGACATAGTATAACCTTGTCCAAGAAATACATAAACATGAAATTATAATATAAACTTGTAAGTATGTACTAAAACAGTAAAGTTGGTCACAGTATGATATTTAATACTACTTAATTACCTACATTAATTCTATTCAGTGTGATATATGCACTATATGTTAAATATTTATCGACGTTTATCATGGGTTTTTGTGGATTTTTTATAGAAATTTTAAAAGGAATTTCCATCTACAAACCATAACTATTAAACTACTTTCACCTAAGTAATGATGAAATTATAAAATATATTTTAAATCTTTCAGCCACATAATGTATAATTTAATTAGTTAATTAATGATAATTTATTGCAGTTATCGAAAATGATACTATTTCGCGATATAGGTTACTCAAAAATAAAACACACTTCGTCAGTAATAAAGAATGCAACACGGAATATATCTGCAAACAAATCAGGGCATGATAAATGCGTGATAAATTGTAAGATAGTGGAAAGGAAATTCTGTGTGGAGCAAAATATTAGTAGATTAAGGCAATGTTTAATGCAATATTTTTGTAAGGAAGAGACCTCAATCCAAAAGGCGGGCACATAACACTTTATGTTTTATATTTATATATTTTCAGATTTTAAATTTTTGTAGTTTTAAAACTAACCTAAATATGAGTTATATTCGAAACATATTGCCAGAGTAATTGAGAAGTTATTTTATTGATAATAAAGAGTTACGTTGACGGTGCTTAAGTGCTGTTTATTCCTGCTTGTTGCCAGCACATGACGTTTACGCGCATAATGTGATAAAGAGCGCTTATTGCTTTGTGTTCGAAGCGTCAAGGCGTCTGGTTTATGATGCTGTGCCTTTGCGAGTGTAGTTCCCGAACTTTCGTGGAGCGTAGTGCCTACATCTTCAGGGTCAAGTAGTCCAAGAAGAATTCGTAACGGAAACATCTGGTGTTTTCTTTGAGTTAGGCACTGAATTAACGAATCTAATGCTGCATAGGCCTATATTCAATATTTTGAATCTTGATGGTCTTACGACTGACCAAATCGATAATGGTTTATTGTGGTTTTCCTCAGTCCTAGGGCAAACACTGAGTTGGTAAACAAATTTTACGTTGCAGTGCATGCTTCTCTTGCAGCCCTCCAAATATCGACTTCAAAATTTTATATGTTGCGTACCGTGCATATTTACATAATTAATTTAATTAGAACCAACAATTATGCACAAAATTCACAAGGTTATATTTACATAGATATTATACCTACATGTTTCATATATAGCCTTGTGAATTTTGTGCATAATTGTTGGTTCTAATTAAATTATCGACTTCAAAAGTTTCTCGCACACGCAGTCATTCTGACTTTATCAGAAATTCGTCATAATGCTGTGCTCGAAACACAACATTCAGCCCAAATACTCAGCTTCCTCACTTGTGCTGCACAGTTCAACATTCCATATCTCAACAGCTTAACTTCTTCACTTGCCAACCCATATTTCTCATTTTATAACACACCGAGTGCCTGTCCTAACACCTCTACATTTTTCTTGTTACTATTCTTCAATTTTAACGTTAAAGGTGCTTTCAGGACTATCGCTACGTGTTTCAAAGCGACTGGTGTGTGTGTGTGTGTGTGTGTGTGTGTGTGTGTGTGTGTGTGTGTGTGTGTGTGTGTNGTGTGTGTGTGTGTGTGTGTGTGTGTGTGTGTGTGTGTGTGTGTGTGTGTGTGTGTGTGTGTGTGTGTGTGTGTGTGTGTGTGGAGGCTAAGCACACAATCCCAGTACTACATGTTGTTAAGGAAATCATCGTTACAGCGACGCATTGTCCTACAGTATGGTACATAGACGGTCAGTCACTTGGGATTGCGTACGTATCTCAGTGCGTCCGAGGGATCGCTTGTCCTAACATTGGTACAAAGTATGTTGCTGTTTTCGCTAAGGGGCGCACCTGTTCCGCGTAATTCTAAATGTAATACTGTACTTCCGTCGTTTGGCCAAATATAAGGCTATGAAATGTTTCATTCCGTACAACTAATGTTAAAAGACTCCATTTACTGAAGAAGGTCCTGTGTTCGAATTGCAGCCGACAGGCCAGTTGCACTGACTGTTTGATGTATATTTTTATTTTGTTGCTGAAACGAAATTTCACTGAGGCCACGAGTTCTTTCTTTGAACTGCTTACTAAATCGAATATACTGCTTAGGTGAGTGAAAATTTGCCTTCTCAATACATAGTCGTAAATTTGTGGTGTAATCATGTAGTAATTAAAACAAATATTTTGACTCGTTAGGGAAGGTTAAAAATTATATTTACATAAATTGTCTCAAAAATAATGCCGTTTTTGGCGTTACCTTCGTTTGTGGATCAATTGTAAGCGTCGACTAACTTTTCCGGAGACTGTTTTAAATCCACCACAATGGAACGCTGCCCAGAATTTTTGTTATCGGTTACAAAATTGCAGCTGTATATACGGTATGCTTGTTAGAAGCTCCAGTTCTAGAACCTAGTCTCTGAAACCCAAATTAATGATTCACAGTGCCATGAATTCGAGTTTCAGATTTCTTATTCCATTTATGTAATGTCCTTTCTACCTGCATTTAAAAGTGGCTGGAATGAAGTTGCACAATTAAGTTAGCAGACTAAGTGGCCACTCTGTGTGACCAGCTAACTGATTCGTCTGAATGCGAGTGCGACCAGCTCATTGAGTACAAAATCACTGAGATTAAAACACTGCGTTGTGTCATTTAATGAGATTCGCCTAGCAAAGCCTAACGATTTTACACTCACAGATACTGGAGTTTATGAAAACAGTAATTAAAATCCACCTTAATGTGCCTTTGACAAATGTCCAGACGAGTGGGATAAAGTGAAATAATACTGGAGGAATATGTGTAAGGAATCGTAACGTATGTCATAAAATGCAGTCCGTTTCAAATGCGATGGATTGGCAACAATAAATTCCAATTTAAGTACTATTTTTGATAAAATTAAGGGCACTTTACTTCGTAAGTGTCCATCAGAGCTTATTTCCACATATCCCATAACCATAAATTGAGTAATCAATTATACTAACTAACTAACTAACTAACTACATGGAGCAGAGGCCTTCTTGAGAAGCTAACAGTTTCTCAGCTAGTCAAGAAATTCCCCGCATTTTATGGAACCCGGAAGTTCATTACCGCATTCACAAGAGCCCGCCACCTGTCCCTATCCTGAGCCAGCTCAATCCAGTCCATGCCCTCCCACTTCTTGAAGATCCATTTTAATAGTATCGTTCCATCTACGCCTGGGTCTCCCAAGTGGTCGCCTTCCCTCAGGTCTCCCCACCAAAATCCTGTATACACCTATCTTTTCCCCCATACGTGCTACATGCCCCGCTCATCTCATTCTTCTCGATTTTATTAACCGAATAGTATTTGGTGATGGTCATTAAGTTCCTCGTTATGTAATCTTCTCCACTCCCCCTTGCGTCTCGTCCCTCTTAGGCCTATCAATTATACACGAAAAGTAATTTATCTGGCAATCGTGTTCTGTCTAAAAGCTTGAAGTGCAATGCCATATGCGTTCCTCGTCTTCTCGTAGGATTATTACGGGTTTATGAAGGTCAATGGACGAAAAGTGTCAGCCTGTTCCATTTTTCGTAGCCATGTCTTCTCGACGCCTTGCCAGCTGTATCTCCTGTGCTTGATGTCTTGCAATACGCGGCACTACACTACTGTTACGCCTACTGTGTTTCGTTCCTTTTGTTCAAATGGTAACTCTAATCCTCGTTTCAATGTCCTTGTTCTGTTTTTTTTACAATAAAAGTCATTCACTATAGTTCTTTGCGTACTGGGTCTATTAAACAGTTGAACTTAAAACTCTGTTTTATTTAAAAAAATTCCAACACGGTACGTTGTTGTTCTTCTATTAATACTGATAAAATACTTCATACCCATTGCTTTAATTTTTCTTTTGCTTCTCTTGGTAACGTTCCGTGTTTCTGCTTTGAGTGTTGGCACTGATTTAAAACATAGATTAGGCGTTTCTGTCGTAATTATTTTGGCATCTGTATCTGTACCACAATATTACTCTTATACTTTGATGAAATTTAAAACTGTTGTATATTTTTCTATTAATCTGTCTATTTTGCATTCTGATTTTATTAAATTTCCCAGTTATAAATATTTGCCCGCTTCTTTAGTGAGTGTGTCCATGTTTACCGAAAGCTTATAGTTCCTGACTTCTTCGTATTCATTTTCAGTCTGTCGCTCCTGAAGCAATGTTTTAGTGACCTGTCTTTACTTCAGTTTCCTCTTCGACTTCCCGCAGATCAACACATCATCTGGAAACATTAATATTTTCTTTCAAAACTGTCGCTCTCTAACAATTTTGGAAATTCTGTTTATCATTATTAATCATTATTTTACCAGTTCTATTTCAGTACACTTTTGTGCTTTTCTTTGATTCCAAAGAAAGGTCTTTATTATTTATTGTTTGTCCATTTACAACCATCTAACCTTCTGTGAATTAGCGCAGTGATTTTCGGTCCTACTTTCAAACCACAATCACTTCAGCCTTACAAATTTGCCTGTTTGCTCTCACATTTTACGCGACGTTATTATTTAACATTCTTTCAGATGATGCAAGTAAGGAAACGTTTAACAATTTATAGAATTTGCAAAACAGATAAGTGTCTTGCTTTACATTAACAATATTTAGCACCACAACATTTCAGATTGTGCTCAGGAGAAATACGGGCTAGAGTCAAGCGTTAAATGGGTTACATTTGAATCCCAAAGGAACACATACGCCATGAAGTATACAGATATGAGTGAGTTGCATCAACCCGTTCCATGTTATGTTGTGTTTAGTAAAAGTGCCCTTGCTTATACGTGTTTACTGTGATGATTAGAATATCGCCTGTGCTTCTCCAGAGCATTTGGTTAGCACTTGAAAGATATTGTTATTGAAGATAAGAAAGTGTTGTCTGTCGACACAGGATTCATGAGGAGATTATCGCATTGAGTCGAAACAAATGTTATGTCAGGCCAGATGCATACAGATGTACGCTATGTGACTGCTTGTGTTTAATGCAAAATAATTTTCGCATAATTTTACCTCTAATTATTGGGTCTTATTGCGGTTCATGATGTTCTGCTGTAGAAACTCCGCCTCTTCACCACATTTATATTAAATTTCCCGCATAATGTAGCCGTTTTTATAAATTAAGTGCGAAGTCTCATTGCCCAGTTCATTCCGATTTCCTCTGAATTTGAAATTATTCTTCCGTACAGTCAGCCGAACAGAACATAAACACATCGCACATGTTTCGAAGTTTTGTTTTGGCAGTTGCTTTGACACATAAGACCAAAATTAATTTGACTTTGCCATTTATTTAAAATTTTGGGGTAAAAGGATAGTATTGCAAAATTATAAGAGAATGTGTAGTCTTACTGATGTATTTTCAGAGTTCTGATATGCAAGCTACTGAAGTCCTTATAGATGAATTAAATGTTCCACTTCAGAGTTCAGTACAAACAAAACGTATATGAGAAGGAATGGGAAACATAAAATTAGTTCCCTTTTGCAGATAATGTATTTACTGCCGTATTACATATTTGTGTCCAACGCAATTAACATTTCATCGGGACTTTTTACGACATTTGAATTCTCAAGGCGAAGAAGAATTTTACGGTTTCCTCTGGTCTAGCAGATGCGTATCAAAGTTTCGGAGGCATTTACTACCACCATCTTCAGGACGTTATGTAGATGACAACATCAGGTTCCTCAGCACTCAGTAACCACATACGAAAATACAAGGTGATGTTATTCGATAACGCGTTTATCATTTTCACAGTGTATAGATATGATTCCACAATTGCTGATTCAGTTGCATTAAACTGGAGATTTGAAGTCCCCACAGGAGTATCCATTCATGCATTCAGCTGCCGTGGCTGAGTGAGTCCTTGTCCGTTATGAATGGCATTGCGAAGGAACAGCCTCAAGTTTGTGGAGTTTCGTTTTTCATAGTTCGTCCCTGATTGCAGGATTTATGACTTGCTGGCTTCTAGTATACATAAAGCCAAACAGAATACATTTTCGTTTGTCTTTTCTTCAGCTGTTTCCACTCGTGCAGCATTGAGATTCAGAAGTGAATGTTAAAATATTATGAGGAGGGAGAAAATAGCTAGAGGACGTCTGACAACGTGTCCCTTAAACGATGAGTACGGACCAATTGTGTCTAAGAAACAACCCAAGTGCCTTGAAAGGGAAAGCGCAAGTGCGCGAGTATTTTGACACAAAAGTAAATTTTAATTTAGCTAAAAGCAAAGGCAGAAAATATATTCACTGAAATTTTAAACAGCTAAGAAAAAGATTTTGACAGTTATATATAGTGTGAACCCGAAGTGGACGAGACGGGTGTGACAAAATGACACTGACGTGAGAAGTTCATACACAATTTTGTTTTAAAATACACATTGAAGACGTTACGTGGAGGCTTTAGGCGTAGATGATAGGATAATATTAAATGCTAAGTACAGGAGGAATATAAGATTACGGCGTGGTTGATTTGCCTCAGGTAGATAATAAGGGAAAGCTTAGCCTGTACGTACGTGGCAAGAAAGCTTTGGGTTTCATAAAAAGCGGCAATTTTCGCGAATAGTTGAGCAACCGTGTCCTGTCAATCAGGGCTGTGCTTCTTAGAATGTAACATACTCGTATATTAATACGGCAACGTATGTTGGCGACATCATGTTATACCGAACTACCAAAGAGATATTTTCAAGATTCTCATTTTAGGGAGCTTATATTTGACATCGGTGGCAATCTACTTTGTTTTCATTATTTAATTCTCCCAATAAATTGTTTTTAGCAAAAACATAACTTTAAAAATTAATAGTGCTGCCTCTACCGAAAGCCATCGGAGTTACATGAATTGTCTTAGCATCCTTTGGCCTCCGGTGGCAGCAGTACATTCACTGAATAGCATAGTGTCGTTGTCCGAGAGAGAAAGTCTTTTGTCTCATTTAATATTAGTACCGATGTCTATCCGTAAATTACAACGCATAATTAAAGGGTATATAATTTATATACCCTAAAATATAGGGAACTCGAATTGAACGCCGTGGCATTTCTTTAAAGTGAAATTCGTGCAAAAGCCTAGTGCGTAACCAAAAGGAGCACGTCCGATGAAGATCTGAAATTACCTTATGTTTGAAACATTTCTCGTAGTTGTGATTGTTAACGAGATAATTATATTAATTGTCTATGTCCAGTTTGGTATCTGTACTACGGTCAGCTTTACATAAGTATAGTTATGTCTACAGTAAGAGGACCCCTAAGTACAACAATGCATGCAAAATATCAAATGTGAATTTTTAAACAGCTGTAGGCTATATGGGCCTATGCATGTCGTTGAAGTGTGTAGTTTTCCTTTTCCGTAACCGAGAGTTCAACTCAAGTAACCCAGAATCTAGTGTGCGAGTCTGTATGTATTTCTTGCTACCTCAGGTTAGCTGAACTGAACGAATGGTGGTATTTTTTTTGGGAAATATTATTCGTATTTTGTAAGGAACACACTAACTGTAAAAAAATTATGTGGGAAAAGAGCAAATGTTTTGTGTTATAGGCTATTTGGCGGTACATGTATTAACCACTTGTCTTTAAAAGGTGAAGTAACATAAACATCGGCCTGGGATCATAATCCTATATTTAAAGGCAGCTGAAATATTAATGAACAGTTTTCGGTTCTTGCCTTGGTAATTTTCAAGGATGTTCTGTTACAGAAATTAAGATACTATAACTTACAATTTCGCCTTTATTGTACAAATTGCTGTCACTTAAAGGAAACATGTCTGCGGTTATTCCGGCATGAAGAACACAGTTTCCAAGTTCGTTATTTTTATTTTTTCTCTTCAAAGAATTTTTAGAGTGCATATTGAGAGGTGTTTAATAGAGGTGCGCGTTGTGATATGCTGCTCCTTGTACGATGATACCTTTCTGAGAAATATTAACAATTTCGAAACCACTGTAGCGGCATCAGCCGCAGTTGGGGCCTGTGCGGTGTATGTAGGAAGGGTTACCCGAACAAAGGGCCAAATGCCATTGTTTTGCTCGGGTGCAGCGGAGGTCAGGAAGGGAGAAAGGGAGAAAGTGTCTGAAAGGCAGTTGCTAGTGTGCACTTGAGGGATAAGGAATGTAAAGAAGCAAGAATAAAGTTGCAAGTCTCTTTTTTTTAAGTGTGAATTCGTATGTGTTATTTACTTCATCGTGCATGGCTGGACGCTCCGCCTCTTTGCCCTGAGATGATTGAAGCCGAACAAGGACTGGTCAGTTATACCACCTTGGTATCACGAACCAACATTAAAACCGTTTTGCATCACGTGATGTACGTCTCTTGCTACGTTTAATTAAATCCGTTCAAACGCGTGTTGAATAAAATGTCCTGATGTATGCACATAAATTGTGGTGTTGTGTCTTTTTCTTTTGTTTTACAACATAAGTGGACACGAAGCGAAAAAAGGAAGACAGATTACTGTTGACCTGTACACTGAACTGTTCTCACTAATTCTGCCGCCATACTGCAGTAACTTCTCTGCTTCCGTATTCACTCAGACTCACACTAATTGACCCGTTGAATCTCCCCCCCCCTTCCGGCCCCCATTCGTAACACTGAAATGAAAGAATTCCTTCACCCTCTTATGTATGGCGTTCCATTCTTGACACCAGGGTGCGTAATTTAGCACTTCCTGTCCAGAAAATTTTTCGCTGTGGTTGTGTAAAATTTTAGTATTGCCACTGCCTGTAGCACAATTTACACTGCTAGCGCCACTTTTTTACTGAACGAACTTGCAGGATGTCGTCTTGACTGTCATTTCCCTGTAAGTTCTAAAAATAGAGCCATTAAACCAAATAATTTAAGGACTTACATATGTATTACAATGTAGGAAGAAGATAATGTTGTCTACAAAATCGCTGATCTTTTGTGGCGCAATTAAGAAAGATTCGTCCTTTAATCCATTATGATTCAGATGCCTATAAATAAATATTTTAAATATTAGGGTTACCTTCAACAGTTAAGAATTCTTGGGCATTTCAACAAAGATGTTGTGACAGTTCCGAAACTCTTTCATGTGTGCCTTGTGAACGGCCTAGGCCTGTGTTATCCTGCATTTAAAGAACATAGAAGTCGTTAACCTTCTCATTCATCTAATACCTTGGCTGATAGGCTGAATGAATATTTCGTAATTTTAACATTTTCAGAAGAAGGACTTCTCTCCATCGCTCTAATTTTACAACAACAGTAAAGAAAGTAGGTATTACTTTTGTGTAATTACATAATATTCCGCCTTAAATGTTTATACTTGCGCCGTAAACAGATCAGCATGCTGACTTGATAGAATTCATCCCGCTGTTCTTTAAACTTGCAATATCTACACACGTAATGGTGAGTCAAACAGCAATGTGTTTCTTACGATAGCTACATGTTTCAGCCAATAGTCTGTCATCATCAAGTTAGTTATACAATTATTTAAAAAAGGTAAGAATGTAATGTATCGTACATTATCATGTTTTTATGTTTGTGGCGTCCCACAAGTGCTCCAATTTTTACAATAAATTTTAAAATTACTTTTCTCGATCAATAGCTAATTTTACAATTACAAGAGCCCGTCACCTGTGCTATCCTGAGCCATATCAATCCAGTCCATGTCTCCATCCCACGTCTTGAAATCCTATTTTAATATTATCATCCTATATACTCCTGCGTATTTCAAGTGGTCCCCTTCCCTCAGGTCTCCACATCAAAGTCCTGTATGCACCTCTCCCCTCGCACATATGTGCTGCATGCCCCGCCAATCTAATTCTTCTCGATTTGATCACATATACCTTAGTAAATACTAAAGATTTGGTTAAGTTACAACTCACATTCTTTCTTCAAATACACTGTCTTCCGTATATTATATATCTATGAGATTTGTGGATCTCACAGCGGCGTTTCGGAGGGTTGAAGTGATTTGTGTTGACGCTGTGTCGTTTTGTGAGTAGTTCCCGAAGTTTCGAACGTGGGTACTACTGTCCTTCGAAACGTCGGGAACCACTCACCAAACGACACAGCCTGTTATCCCAGAAAATCCACATTTTACAGCTAGTTTACACGTAAGTGTATCTTAAACTGAATATTCAAGTGTTCGATCATCTGTTAACATATTGTCCAGGGACACAGAGTCACATTCGAGAAGAGTTGAACTCCCAGTAACACGTTTTGAGGACATATTTTCACGAATCTGGAATTCCTTGCTTTGCATCCGACCGAAATACGGTTCAGATGCGATAGCCCCACGCTAGGTCTATCGTACACATGAAGGGTCTCTGACAATTTAGTGTGGAGCAGTTATAGAATGTTGGCTAGCATAGGAGAACGGAATGAAAGAGGAGAAATGCCTCATCCGATGTCACTTTACCCCCACTAATTCCACATGACGTCAGATAGAAGTGACTGAAGTTTTATCTTGATTGGCCAATACTCAACACTCCAGGCTGCAAAGAACACAGAGCAGCAAGACAGTTCACGTCTGTTTATGCACCTGAAATAACCTGTTTTTCCTCTTGATTGGTAGTGACATCTGGTTGCAATAACGCACAGAACTTTTATAATTTTAAGAATTCCAATTCAACTTGCTTAATAACAGATGTCGTAATGTAAATACGCATGAAGGCCCAAATAATACTTGTCACAAATATATTAACGTATTGATTTATTTTCTTCCGTCAGTAAGCAATAGACAGTAATTGTACCAAGTCTGATCAGTAGATGTAACCCTGTAGTGATATCGCGGCGAAGGGGGGCGAGGGGAGGGAAGCAGGTGTAAGGCGATGGGCAGCATGACATCCCTTCTCCTCCTAGTTGCAATCGTGTGCATAATGGCGTAGCGAAAGTGGAATATAGCTCGTGTGGCAGTTACTTTTAATTTATTTGTAATGTGTGCTGTTATGTGCTTGTTCGTGTAACAAAGTGTTGAATCCTTTAAAAGTATTATAATATTGCCTTTGTGGTGTTATTTTTTATTCTAATGAAGTTGCAAAGTGAATGCCAGTTGAGGATGATTATGAAGTGAGTAGGATTGAGACGAACTGGACGTGCCTTGTGACTACCGCCATGTCCTTCGCCGAGACGCGGAGAAATGCACTGAAATATTTAAACCATAATGATACGTCCAGCTTTCGTTGCAGCTGTTTAAGGGTAAGCTTAATTCATCCTACACCGAATAAGCTATTTATAAAGTAATACGGAATTGGAAGGAATTACAATATCTTATCGGTTTTCATGGAAATTACAATGGCGCCATTAATATTGCTAACAGCCTGAGCAATGGCACGGCCTTAAATGAAAAATTACACCAAAGAGAACATTGTTTAGGACATTTCTTTGCTATTTTGTATCTTTGTGTGTTTAACCATTTAAAGACTGAGATTAGGCTGAATTACATTACATGCTAAGTTCGTAACGCGCAGTAAACAAACTCCGCCTCGGTTATGAAAACCAATCAGTAAATGCTGTGTGGGAAACACTCGCGGTTTTTGTCGAGATCCATATGAAACACGTAAGTAAAGCTGAATTATATTACAGGCTCAGATCGTACCGCGCAGAAATCACAGTGCTGTGTATTCACGTGGCGGTCCATGAAACTCCAACATCGGAGCGTTACAGGCGTTACGACTTACCGATATTTATTTGCTATTTATATCTTTGTGATTAACCATTTAAAGAATGAAATTAAACTGAAATATTTAAAGACCCAGTTCGTACCGCGCAGTAAACACACTGCGTCTCGGTTATGAAACCCAATCAGTTAATGCTGTATATGGGCAGAATGTTACAGCGTTACAGACCGTTACAGGTCTTACCAAGTTATATATAAAATTGGAAAAATTGGAAAACCTGTGGGATCCTACAACATAAAATATGATGACGTACGATAGATCACATTTTTACCTCCTTTGTAAATAATTGTCTAACTAGCCTTGTGGTGGTCGATTATTGGCCGATACATGTAGCTATCATAATAACTATAGTGTTTGGCTAACCATTACGTTTGTTGTTATTGTGGGTCAAAATACATTGCTCGTCATTACGTAAAAGCAGCGGAAGTATCATTATTATATCGTCTATAAAGTGATGTCATGCAGTTGGCAGATCGGTTTCTGCATTTCGGCGGTAGCAAGTTGTCTAAATCCTTATACTAATAGGGTGAAATAAAATATATGACTTATAAATTGACGAACACTTGCCTCTGACATGGTCTGGTTTGTTTAATATTTGAGGATACAGCTCAATTTCTTCTTTGTGGAAAGTATCAATCGTGCTGGTCGAAAAGGACTTTGGAGTTCCATTGGTAGAAAAAATTCACAGAGATCTGGATGTTTTGGGAGCACACGATGTGGTCACTTGGACAGTAATTCCACATGAATTCTTTTTATGTACGCTATTCTTGAAAAACGCACAAGCACGGAGTTTGCTTCTTTGAGAACAGAGCAACATAAATATTTTATGATTGTATCTTAAGTTATTTGACTAGAGTTTCTAAATTTTAGAATGTGTGTTTTTTCCGTATTACATGATACACGTGTTGAAGAAACGATATTTGTCTGCTGTAACATAACGTTGCAGAGATCGGCTGTGCAGCGACTAAGCTTCGAGGTGGATAGCCGAGGAATCGTGTTTCGATTTCCAGCAGTACCAAGAGATTTCTGTCTATCCAAAGTGCCCAGATGTATTCTAAGGCCCAACCAGCCTGTTACTCAATAGGTACTTTGCTCTCTTTCCCATGAGATGAAGGGGCCAGAGCGTGAAACTCGTAACTTATATCCACGTAGGTTAAGAATGCGTGTAATTATACCTGTGCTCCCCCATACGCCTTCATGACTTGCACATGGGCAACATTAACCGTTTTCAAAATCTGCCTGATAAAATTGAGGAAACACGAAATTTTCTTATAAGGCGGTTCGCCTCACTTCCGAGAAACGGACATTTGTTGTCTGGAACAAGGAACAGGAAGGCTGACATCTGATTATGTAATGAGAAACTGCTGTCACATTCATTTAGTAGAACCTGAGGTTAATGATACGTGGTCTGTATTGTGTTCTCTTCAGATCCATCGGAATTTTAAGGCTGCAGACATTCTGTTTGTTTTACATATTACACTGGGCTTTGTGCTGGACTTTGCGCACGACGCAGTTCCTTGTTCAAGTCTAGATAGCTCTCCATTACGGTGGCTGCCTTCAATCAAGCGTGCAGTTTAACTCAGGCGCCTTTGTATATCTTGCTTTCACTGCGTCCTTTTACAGCTTGAATGACGTGTTAATAAGAGCCTAAAATCTAACCAAATAACATGGATGTAGCACGTTCTTTATGTAATTTCACTGTCATTTCGAAATAACAGCGGTAATTCACAGCAAAGTCTACTGACGGTAAAGTTGCGTGAATTGCTAAGCAAACGATATATCAAATTATTCGTACTGTTGAACTTCTGCCTCTTTCAAGGGGAAGTAAGTAGTTGATGCTGGAATTTAGAGAGGAGGCAACAACTCTAAGAAACCCTGTCTTATTGCTCAAACCACAAAGAGGGCGTGTTTAAAATATTGAGAATGGAAACGTTAGAGGGCTTCGAGCTAAGTCAGAGTCTGTTGCCCTTTTAACATCCATAATATTTATAATAGTCGCTATACTACTCCAGTGCGCGCTGAGTAGAATATATGGACTTGAGAAGGATGATGTAACGGCTTGGAGAAAATCACTTAATTAAGAGCTTCACAATTTATATTCTTTACCAAATATTTTGGGGGTGATCAAAATCAAAAGGCATGGAATGAATGGGGAATTTTGAGTGCACGGTAGGTGTAAGAAATACGTACGAAATCTTGGTCGGGGTACATGAAAGAAAATTACTAAATAGAAAACCTGGTTGTGGATGGAAAAAAGTGGCATTAAAACTGGTATAAGAGGAAGAAGAGGGTAACGTACGTTATGATTCCACAATATACTCGATATTTTGTGATTATAGGAGACTTTTGACTTCTGAAGAAGAACGTTGCTTCATGAAATTAGTTGTAATACATTTTGGTGTATCTAAAACCACACAACGAGTGTATAAATATTATACAATAGAAAACATAAGACTGCTTTCTGCTGAGGCGTGGTACCACGTGTACTGGCAGCTAGTTACCAAATTTTGAAATAACCTACTCTCTCCGCCTTCTGTGTAGATGAGTCTACTGGTCAATATATGGCACGGATGCACATCTTGGAAGGCAGTACCCTAACCTTCCTACTCATGGCTGTGACAGCCTCAAATATCGAATGGGTAGAAATCGGGATCTGATGGGTCACTTCTGTTGCTACCTGCCAAACTTACTGTGCAACTCGCTCCATCTTTACTCACTTCAACCATAAGGATGGACGCTGCGTTCTTCCCCTAACAGTGGCTCTCCACGAACAAGCCTACATTGTATCAAAAGAACTCAGAAGACCACAGGTCTGAGTATATTCCACTGTGCTAAACTTACGTTTTGAAAATAGCGATTATTAACTCGTGCCTCAAAGTGGCAGAAAACCCCAGTAATTATCTCACATTCGAAGTTCCTTTTGAAGGATTCAGAATGAATTGACCTGCCTTGGTGTGATTTGGTTAATGCGGCCGCAGTAAAAAGCTGAGAAATTCTGCAAATCTGAGCTAGTGCTAGTTTCTCAAGACGTGCTTCATCAGTGCATTTACATGGTTTGTCATGGTAAAAAATCTCTTTATAATCTGCGACTACCGACAAAAGAAGCTAGTAACATACAAATATCAATTGCGTCTTCATAGTTCCTGTTTCCATGGCGCAACAGCCCCTAGTGGGCCAGGGCCTCCTCATTATCGAGGCTTCACGATCACATTCAGACACGCCACACACGGTACGACTCCTCTGGACGAGTGATCGGCGGGTCGCGGAGACCTTTACCTGACAACATACAACACTCACAACAGACAGATATTTCGGCGGGATTCGAATCCGCAATCCCATCAGGCGAGCGGCCGCAGACCCACCCCTTGTAGCGTGCGGCCACCGGGATCGGCGTCATAATCATTATTTTAAAAAATAAGTGAATACATTTTTAGACCTAACACAATTTAATTTCATCCCGCTGCTTGTTTGATAGCCAAAGGATTTCGAAGCTGCTTTAGCAGTACAGTGTGCAGTGGGTTGGAGGGGGACTGGCCCATAAATCATTTTGACACGTTAAAGGTGTCTTATCAGACATCGGCATGTCTTACATCACATGAGACCAAGATTTCAATATCCTTCACCCAAAGCAGAGAAACGCTAGATGCAGGATTTCCCAAATAAGATTACATTAGTTTCAGTAGTTCCCAGCTCAGCAAATATGTGGATACTGTCTGCAGATCTTCGCCTATAGTTATGAAATTATTTCTTTGCCAGTCTAGTATGCAGAACATTATAGTTTCTCCACTGTTCAAGACATTTCATTTGCTTGCAATGAATTGGAAACCATTAAGTGTAAGATGATTTTGGAGACAATTTGGTTTAGAATGTTTACTTTAAAACCAGATGTAAGAAAACAGTTTAATTAAAGGACTAAACGAGTCTTCACTCAATAACCACAGCTGTACGCAGGCTGGAAGTCTGAATAGATTATAGTTCCGAAAACTGTATACGTTGTGTAGATGTATATCCTACGAACATAGAGAAAGATTAGAAGCTGTTTAGCCGCTAGTAAGGACGCTGTTGTAGAAGTAGATGCGCGCACATGTCCGTATTCATATTGGTGTATCAGACTGGGACAAAGTCAAAGCAAAGAGACAGCTAATAAACCCTTTGAATATATGGCAAAGTTCAGGCATTTTAGAAAGAAAGTATGGGTCAAAATTTCGTCCAGATTACATTCAGGGATTTCTTGCTGCCCTTCTGTTCAGGACGTGTTGGGTTTCCCTTGTCTGTGTAATCGTACACAAGATTAAAATTTGCAGAGCCATAATTTTGCCTGTTGTTTTATATGGGTAGGTGACTTGGTCTCTCACATTAAGGAAGGAACGTAGACTGATGGTGTCCGAGAGCAGAGTACTGAGGAAGATATTTCGGCCTGAATAGAAGTGAAAGGATTTAGAGAAAACTACACACGGAAAAGCGTAATGGATTTTACTCCTCGCCACATATTGACAGGGTGGTGAAATCAAGGAGGATGAAACTGGGAATGTATGTGGCACGTATAGGCTAGAAAAGTGGTGTATACAAACGTTTTGTTTAAAACTGTAAAGGAAAAGATCGCTTGGAAGACCTAGTCCTAGACAGGAAGAGCGTATTAAAATGGAACTTCAGCGTATGGAATGGGAGCTTCTGTACTGGATTGATCTGGTCCGCGAAAGGCACAAGCGAGGGGGGGGGGGGGCTGTGTGAGTATAGTAATTGACTTCCGGTTTTCATGGCGTGGGAAATTTTTTGTCTAGCTGGGGGTCCCTTAGCCTATCAGGCATGACTTACAGTTGCTAGATGAAGTTAGTCGGTCAATCGATCGGTCGGCGAATTAGTTAATTATTTAGTTACAGACTATGAACATTTCTGGTTATTGTGTGAAGGCTGTGCGCTTTGTCCCTTTCTTCAAACACCAGAAAGCGACGCAAAAATTAACTGCCGCAGTTCTTATCTAAAAAATCTTAAGTTACTCATACTTGAAGCATATCTGGTTTTAAGCATGAAAGCGAAGTAGTCGGACTGTGACAAACCATCATTATCATTAGCGCTACTACGGCTACAAGACTGTACAAAGTCTTGTCGCGTCGGGCGTAGCGTGGTTAGATTGAGCGGTTGTCAGGAATTCCCGTAGCAAGCTTATGTTTCACTACGTTCACATGCTGAATATCAAACGTGGAAGAAGAGACATATGAGGCACTGTGTTGATGGGTGGTGAAGTGTTACAAATGGGCTTCTCTATGATACATCCTCACATAGATAAAACCTCATTTGCAAATTTGAAAGCGCGGAACATGTAATGACAACATAGCCTTGTTTACTCGCATACGTAGAGGTTATAGGTTAGAGCAGGGATAACGAACGCTGAATATATATGTACACGTGGTGTCTACGTGTGTGTATTTGTCACGCACTAGCAAGTCCCATGAGATGTAGTGCTGTGGTTGCTGCTGTGGGATTCAGCATAATTAATTACCGCAGTACACACACAAGTAGTAATGACGCTAGGAATAGTGTAGAATGGGCGACTTGGAAGAGATACTGGTAACTACAGCTCGCTGCTGCAAAAGCTGCCTAAACGTGGTCGCTCAGCCCTGTCTGGGTAGGAGGACGAGAAGTGGTAGCGAATGATTAAAAGTCTGGAGATAAGAGAGGAGAAAGTAACTGACGAGTCAATTCATGTTGACAGAAAATCCTATCACCGCACACCACCTAAAATGTTACTTCAACGCCCGGGTTTGCTTCAAATATAGTCAAAGTAATGAAGTAGTCTTGTTTATTGATTGCATTGGTATCCTTGTAAAGTTATAGTAGTCGTAACTAAGTGGTACCATGTTGGAGTAAATTTCTGCATGCACCTGTGATAAGCTTTGTAGGCATTCAAGGAATAAAAGACGGGCTTGTCTTTTCAGTGGCAAAAAGAGAGCGCACTGGATGAAAACCGTTGGAATGTTTTTAATTATTAACCCTCCGATGACACGGGAGTTTGAGTGACATTTCGGTCTGTATTCCAAGTACTGTCCACTACGAAGGGGATTTTAATTCATAGTACCCTTAAATACATCCACACCGTACGGTGCAGGGAGATTGACAGCATGTGAAGAATTAAAGGTTTCAAAAGTGCGCCGAAACGGGCTTCCAGTGGCTCACTTAATGTTTAAGTACAAAAGTCTGTAACGTTACACATCGTTTATCTTATTTACTGCCCCCGCGCAATATGCTGATTAGACTTGTGAATACCAAGTTAGTCGCTTTATTCCTTAAACCAAGTGCGACAGAACTTTGGTGGATGTAGACCACGTAGTGCTCTCTAAAGCTCATTTTGTATCCCAGAAACCAGAAGAGCCAAAAAGATTGAAGGAAGCAAACTGACGAGAGAGAAAGATTCTATATTAGCCTGTTTTGTAGAATAACCTGGTTAAGTTATGTGCCATTATGTGTCATTCGGTCGACAAAGAAGGAGTGATGTTCTCCTAACGTGGAATTTTTCGTGGACAGAGATGATTACGGAATACTCGTATGTCTGTGTAACGAGTCGAAAGGCTGCAGACTATTTAACTGACCTATTTAATGAAAGCAGTTTAGCAACAAGAATATTCAGACCTAGATTTAAACTGAGCTGCCTTCAGATGGGCCAAAGATTCTAAAATATTCTTATCGTTTTAATGCAATAATAAAGATATGTCAGTGGATTTTTAAATTGTACCAGACGTCTGTCAGTTGTGCACTAATTTTAGACTATTTCATATTTAGCACTTTTTGTAAATTTATAACGAAGTAAAGGAACTCGACGTATTTTATTGTACTTTTACTAATCGTTTAACTGACTTCTGGACCACTGTGCTCTTATATAGTCGGTCTCTAATAAACCATAGTTTTGAATGTTGCGTATTAAAAACTGATCAGACATTTTCAGTATCATGTTACTATTAATTTACACTTCTTGAATCAGTTATACAAGAAACCGTGGCCGAAGGTAGTATATCTCAAATAAATTTGTACTCATTTCAACTGAAGTACCATCGAAGGTAGGACAGTGACAAAATGTGACCGAATTCATTTTTCATGATGGTTACTTACATGAAATGTTGAATACTACGGTAGTAAAGTTATTAAGAAAGTGAGTGTGGCTCGTTGCTTAAATTACGAAGATTAAGTTGTATCTTCAGTTTCGTAGTTCTCATTCAGTTTTCCGCCAACATGTGCTAAAGAGACACGAATGTTTTAATTTTGTATTTCAGTTTTCTTTATGTACCATGTTCTATTCCACTACAGTAATTTAATTTGCCTGAAATTAAATATAGGTCCACGTATAACGTGTCGTAACATTGTATCTGAAGTTTCTTGCCATCACAAGGACAGACAAGTTTTTTTTGTGTGTCAGTTTGTGCGAAATTTGTAAAGTGTAAGTCTTACAAACAGAGATTTCATGAGAAACAATGGGGCATTGTTTCTGATGCATCTGTACCCTGATGTGACTGGCATTACTATCCCCAGTACCAACGCTCCAGGACCTAGCCACCACTGCCTCTCGTCTCTCGCGTCTTTCGGCATGATTTATTCACTTCATGCTATTCAAAGATTTAGTTGCAAACTTGGTGTTGTTCGTCCCAACTGCAGTGTGACGTAAATAGAGGAATCCAACTGTAACCGGCTGCAAATTACTTCTCTCGAGGTACTCAAAGTTTTGTTGCTGTGGCGTATTTCATCACAAAAATTATAAATTGTCAAAAATATTTGCAATTTTCACAGCGGTGAGTATGAAGATTGCGTTCTTCTAAGTAGTGACGCTGTACGAAACTACGCGATGTAACATTTTAAAAGACTCTAGTCTTAAAACAAAGAGTCAATCTCAGATTTTTCTCGAAACAATTTTGCATTTATGCCAGTAACTTTCATATTTAGTATCCCATATATTTTATTTTTGACAAAAATTTTACAGGTGGCAAAGTTTTTCGTTGTCATAAAACTTAATTTGTAGTCTCATCCATTTAAACCGTATACTGATTATTCACCTCTTAGAAGCCGAATTCCTTTTAACAGTCTTTTTTTCGCCATTGTTGGTTACTGTGTTATATTCTCGTTAATAAGGTGTATTTAAATGGGGGTTGAATATTATACACACCTGCTTTAGCATACACAGCTTTCAACAAAGGCGTACTTAAAGACGCAGACTCAATTATTGATTATTGTCTTGCACAAAAGTACTTTATCATCTAAGCATAATTTCATTTGATGATAATGTGTTACAGTAAATATGATTACTATTTGTCACATTGCCAAGTTACTTTAGAGCTAAATTTAAATTAGCTAAATGTCGTTGAGTGTTTTGAGACGGGTGCAGCGAGATTTATCATGCCCTACTACTTTTACTGAAAATATTCCCACTCACCATTACCAAAATGCAGAAATGACGATCTTCCTAATATAGGTTTATATGTATTAAATTATAATTTAAAATTTAAAATTAACAAACAAATAATCAGGTGCAATAATTATTTCACTTTGTTATTTCGTGTTAATTTTAAAAGTCAAATTTTCAAGGGTGTTGTTTCTAAGCTGCGGATGGTAGAGAAAGTGCAGTGAAATACTTTTGGATGTGTTTAAGGCACAATCTCATCTCTTGCTTTGAGGTACCAGTAAAACCACTGAAAAACATAAATTAGAATAGCACGTGTTTAAGCTTACAATCGAAAACAAGTCCTCCCGAATACGACACAGGCCTTCTAATACTGGACTCTATTGTTCTCGTTAAAATGTTTGACAAATGTGACATAATATTTCACCCTCCAAATAAGTGGGTGTTTTGCCGGCCTTACTCGGTTTGCCTTGTCTTGCGACTCCTCACGCATTTATATCGATTACGCACCCCGATATGAGAGCTAACCCCTATTTGAAGAGCACATACACTTAACAACGTTCAGAAGATCTTTATTGTCTCCGTTCTGCTACGTGCAACTGCAGCACAAGGGAAGGCAGCCTGTGGCAGGGGCCCCCACAGGGACTGCATCTTCTAGTGGTGGTCGCTCGTTACGGCCAAACAGAATGATTTACTGCAACTAAGAAAGGACTCCGGAGGTACCCAAAGCAACATGTAAATTACGTGCGATGTAAGACAAGTAGTTTGCTGGAGTGTTAACGCTCTGAGATTTATCGTTCTAGATGCTGCGGTTAGCTGTGGTGTAATGCCTTGAAGGAGTCCCTTGCGAGGGGCTATTGTGGCTGCTCCTTGGATTAAACACGTATAAGGTTACCGTGAGTCGGTCTGTGGGGCACGTAGGCTTACCTGAATGGAAACATTTTACCCAAACTGGAAATGATACCCATGTGTGAATTCTGACTAGCCATACAGAATATCATGAATTCTCCAGGAAAATTTGTGTGAAATGTTCTTACGTTGCTGACTATGAAGATAACTGCATTGCATGTTGTGACGCCGTTTAGTCTGATGGATAAGTAGCGACGTTTCGGAGGATCCTGCTGTGTCCATCCTACAATAGAGTAAAAATTGAAGTCCTGTACGAAGTAGAGTGGAGGTTGTCTCTGGAACGTCGATGTTCATACACTACTCTACACGTGGTGACGTCGCAACAGACAGTCAGTTACCGTTTATGTAAGGAATCCCGATGCCCAGATAAGTACTTCTGGAGAACATTTTAGGTTTTAAAATTGGATGGAAACATAATCTGGGGATTTATTCACACTGCTAGGTTTAACTCTGTCTTTGTCGATGGCACACAGTTGTGGAGATTTTGGGTTGTGTTGTGTACGGCTGACATGTAATGGGTAACGACGCCTTTTTTCTACGCAACGTCTCTATCTTCATCAGAGTTTAGCCCTTTAAAGGCTAACACAAAGGACGAGGCACCCAGCAACTAAGAGTCAGTCTGTTCATCTTGGCGCTGATCACCCCTACCCGGGGTCCCATTACCAGACCGCATTAACTGCTGTATTTGATTACTGCAGTCATTCTCGCCTTGGGGCGTTGTCTGAACAGAAGACGTTTCTGTCTTAGTAAAGTGTACATATTTAAGTATGGCATTTGGAGGGTAATAAGTAAATGAAGCACTCTTTACAACGGTACGTGTGTATATGCAATATATACAAGCCCCCTGTCAGTCAAGGTGTTGTAAAGCAGTTTATGCCGTGTCATATTTAACGTATTCTGTATACAGCGGCAACTTCAATCACTTTGACATGGCAGCTACAATCAAGCCTGACACCAGCACGTCTTATTAACTTTGGGCTGTGCCCATCAGTGTATCAAGCCATTACCGAAAATTTAAGCTTAACCCGGGATTCTTCACTATGTACCCGTTTATAGCCCTCTGCTTTAAAGAGTTTTGCTGTTTACAAAATACACGGACAGTGTTTGAGTCTGTACAACGTGATGGGGCGGTCACACATTTTCTTACGCAAATTATGACTGCGTGATGTCCTCCTGCTGCTTTATATTGTATACTCAGCAGCGCGGAAACGTAGTGTTAAGGCGGTTTATGACAATTTTGCCCCGGGAAATGGCGCTTCCACTAACCCAGTTGAGCATACTATATCACTATAATAATCTCGTATAAACTCTGTTTTTTTAACCCATGTCCTTTGTGATTTCTTTAGGTGTTCGGATTCTGAATGGGTGGTGGAAGTCTGGTAGTGTGGTTACGCGCAGTGATTTTCCTATTGTTCGCAGAAATCTGTTCTCGAATATTTATGCATTCTGGACGGAGATTAGGGCCCTTCCAGCCATGCAGAGCAGGCGTAATTATTTACCGGATAAGGGCCTCGCAGAAGAAGAGTTTATCGTTACCAGAAAATTGCTCACTTTTTAAGTTCGGATGTAGTTAAAGATGAGTCCTAAGCACCTTGTCATGTACCATCTTCACTTGGTCGTCAACACAGTTTTTTGCGTTCTTTATCACAGTATCCTTAAGATAGAAGTATATATCGTGAATTATAGAAAAATGTATTGAAAAGTCAGTTTTGTAGGGTAGACACATCTAATTTTAAACTTCAGTGGACATAATGCGAGTATTAGGCCTGTGTTAATAATATTTATGTGTAAACTAGGGGTTTACATGGCTTGTGCTTCCTCAGTGGTTTAGGCGGTTTTATCTGCTAAGTTTAGCACGTCAGATAAGTGTCACGTTTAAAATGTCCTCAAGAAGGGCGACACCCACGTGATCCCTTCAGTTATGTGACGCAAGTAATCACGAAAAACCCCTTCAGCTCTTTTTGTTTCTTTAGTTTCATTTAATAACGTCAGGATTTCAGGTTACATAATATCGACTGGGGGATGACTGGTGAATGGTGAATTAGAAGGGATTTGACAGGAAGCGATCATGGTCTGCTCGAGGTACTTACTCGGAATTTTGAAGGTGCGACTGAGGAGAACCATGAAAGAGATTTTCGTGAGATTCGAAATCGGTACCCTCTAGACTTCAGTCTATAGGGGAAACTATTAAAATAATAACGACATCAATTATTCGTACCACTCGTCTGTTTCGTGATATGTCGGCGAGTTCCTGGTGCATCAGTGCGTACCTTTGGTTGTCCGTTCTGTTGTTGGCAAGCTTTTAACTACACGAAGAGATCAGTCCGTTTGTAACACTTCTTGTTCCTTTGTGAGCGTACGGTTACATGGAGAGGCCTACTTTATATCTCATACATTTCAGAATCTAAACAAACATAAACATGAGCAGGCACTTAACCTATGCTGGATACGAAATAATTCGTTATGCAGCGCGGTCACATTTTATGCAAGGGATGCTTTCCTGAAGACCTCGCATAAATCAAAACTTGCATAATTCAAGACTAAGCTTCCCATAGGAATATCTGTAAAGTAGGAGTATTGCTTTCTTGGAGTGCACATATATACAACCACTGAAGCGTATATTTGCTTTTAAACATACTTTTAAGTACAATATACGTAAAAAATTGTATAAGCTAATTTAGTGACACTTTTATTAATTGTTGTTGTACACTGCATGAAAATTTGGAAAAAATCGTCATATTCCGACTGTACTGGAGGAAAAAGAGACGCAACCGGCGCCTAATTAGAAAATGCTGTCTTCTCCCTTAATTTATTTGTTTTCGATTATTCCAAATTTTGTGCACAAAATGAGACTTTATTAACATTTTTGTATATCGCACTATTTCAAATTTGCACGACATGCGACGAAAGTGCTACTTGAAGACCACGTCCCTTATTAGACAGTTCATTAAAAACTAACCCAGTAATAATCAACAAACTGTGTAAGAATGTGCCCCATTTTCCGAACTGTGTAAGCTGGCTATATGGATGTAATATGTCGCTTAACTGCCGCAGGTTTCCACTGGCTGCTGTGATGTGCAGTGGACGTTTACTGAATGCAACTGATGACGGCTCATTCAGTCACTGGCATGCGTAAAATGTTACGTATTGCGCTGAAATTTAACGATTGCAGCCTTTGTACACCGTGACGTTCTTCCCTTTATCTTTTCCAGCTGTCGCGCAGTTAACCCTTCCTCGCAGCAATCATATCCATTCCGAACTGAACGATTTCCTTGAACTGATAGCTGTGAATTTTATGATATTGACCATAGAATTAATATTACGGCATGCTGGTTCTTCTATTTTCTCAGGGAACTGTTCTGTTTTCATAATTTAATTTCTCAGTTTTGTGTAAACTCTATCCGAGTAGAAATATGTTTCCAGGCCTTCAACGCCGGTTTTGTTCAAATGACAATCTTATGGGCCATTACTCCATGTAAGATAATATGCCTGTTCCGACGTTTAGGTGGGACCTGCTGCCTGTGTCTCCTGAATAGCTGAATTAGGTTCAGCTGTGTGCTGAAGTGGTTGAAGGAGGATATGGGGCAACAGAATAAAAGGGTTGCAAGAATTTTGGCCAATCATTTATACGGAAAGGGAAGAAGTGGTAAATTATGCAAGACTTAAGTTTCTTACAGCTTTGTTGCTGAACATTCAGGTGCTCTGGGATCTTAATTGTGAGTCGACACAGTGTAAAAGCCGGAAAATGTGAATTTTGAGGATACATCTCATGTCGAATAAATTCATTACCAGAGTTTTTAGTTGCATAGAGTCGCCAGTTGCAAATAAATCTGAACCATCCCCTTAGGCGAAAATACCTGCAGATGTTCTTCGTAATTAATAAGTGTTGTTGATTCAGAGGTTGTTTAATTTGGGTCCAACCTGGTACGCTATCATCGATGGTGGACCAGGTTAGAAATGCGAGTGCAGATAATTGCTTAGGAGAGACTGAAGTAAAATAGGCACTGCCTTTACCGATTTTTCTGGTTTTTGGCTGAAGATCTGAGAATGATATGTCGGGATATTCCCAGAGGAGTTCTACTGGAAAGCCATTAATAGACGTCCAAGTGGCTGCAGCACACATAAATACACTCGAAAATTTCCGGCTTTTTGTTCGATAAATTTCTTTTATTTTGTGTCATAATGTTGTCATTGTTGCAGACCGTCTGCCATTAGATGACTGATAAGTGATGAATTGGTAAGGGTTTAGAAGGGATCTTTTGTGGCCTAATCGAGGTTTTGTCCCAAAATCTTTCTAGAAGGACTGAGAAAAATCAAGGAGGCTAACCCAGTCAGGGTAGACGGCCCATACTACGAACCGAACACCTGCAGAATATGACTGTAGTGCTTGCCGGTACATTCAACTGCCCGGTCACGATCACTTTCCTTTAGAACATTTCGAAATAAGACCTTTCCTTCACTGTGTTCATAGACTGAAATATTGCCTATTTGCACAAGGGAAGGCAGTAGCGAAGACACAGATATATTTGTAAGAGGGAAGGAAGATCAAACGTGTTTAATTCATTATGAATTGGAGTGTCGTTTTGAAATATAATAATTTTGGGAATTCTGTTCTGTCGTAGTACACAGCACAATTTTAAGATATAGTAACACGTGTAAGTGCAGTCATTTTGTAAATCTAATTATCCTGGAGCCTAGTTACTTCAAGTCCAGCCGAATCCTTCCAATTCAGCGTTACTTCGACATATTTTACATTGTTTGTAAATTTAACTGTACGGGCATGTAAAAATATATTGTTGTAACCACCATTACAAAAAGTAAGTGCTTGTAATTGAATCATGTGCATTTCCGACACTGGTGAAGCATACGTTTCATCGCAAATACACTTCTCGACTTTTTCCATTGTAATAACACAACACTTCACCACGTTTCGGAAACTGTTACCTTCTTGAGCTGAATACAAACTAACCAAAAACCCAACTGCCATCCATAAACACTTATATATCATCAGAAAACATTAGGGAGAAGTAACACAGGAACATTTGTAAAAAAAACTTTTAAATTCAACGTCACCAAGCCTAATAAAATATAAATCAATTACCAAAATAAAAATTATAATTAGAGCCATAGGTCGTTATTTACAAAGTTATAATATCACCATAAAACTCCAGTATAACAGATACAATAAAACTTGTAGGCAAAATAGAAGAACCGTCAACATTTACAACTACTGGAATGGTAACGTATTTCATACTTCATTTGCTTGCCTGTCAACGGAAGCCAAGTCGGGGATATTTAAAAAATATATTGCCCTGTGAAGTTATCAGAACATAAGGTATGAGCAGTTTCCTTCTACGTCCTGTATACATAGGATTTTATTCAATTTTTAAAGTCTCAGTTATGTCCAACCAATTTTATGGCCTTCTTCAAACACGTTAAACTAAATTTGACTTATCTAAATGTCCTTCTGTCAAGTTGCAAAAGAGTTTAGATTAGTTCTTGCCAGTTGAAAACTACTAGCATTGCTGACTGTGGGTATACGAGCAGCAGTACTTCCGAGAATACTAAATTACGATTTATGGTTATTCAGCTTAGAGACACGGAAACCGAAAATTGCTGGCAAAGACGCGACAAAAATGTCACAGTGCCGTCCAGTAACTTGGCTGTACTCTGTGGAACGTACGAACAAACAGGCAGAGGCACGTCCTGATAGATGTGGGATTCTTCTGAAACGTAGTTCTCACGTCGGAAGGATGTCATAGAGGGTCTTTACTGAGTAGACTATTCGATTTTCAACGTATGCTGAGGACCTAAAATTGTGGTGTCTTTACCGAGTCTATAAGATTGAATCAACATTTAAACATTTCCGTACAAAAACCAAGTCTTAGGGAAAACTTAGTGAGAATGATAAACGAAGGGGGGTGAAATGTTGTAACACACTACCGCAGATGTTCATGGAAGGTGACAGACTTACCGAGAGACTAATCGTGTCAGTTAAAGCACGTTTTATAGCTCACACGTTATGTCAAGGGAGACAAGAAAATGTTGAGCACTTCAAACACTGGTGTTTTTACACACTGTGGTGTGAAATTTTCGTAGGCTGGACTGAATGCGCTGTACTTTATTCCACTAAGAATAGCATAGGATTTCAGATTATCTTCTATTCTATTGAATCGTCTATTGTTTGTGATATGTCAATATTCTTGGTATTACAATATGAAGGATGTGCAATGGCCCTTCTCTTTACCACATATTTCACACCAATTAAAAATTAGCATTTAAATATTTGAGCTTTCGCCGCGATGAATTTGTGGCCTTCATTCTTCTGGGATGTTATGCAAAGTAGATAGTTAATTTAAAAGAAGTCTGGCAGAGAAGATGTTTATAAGTAAACTCACTGCAGTGCAGTGCAGGCCGGGACCGCAGAGTTCACGCCTCCAAAAACAACGCAGTACACAGTCCACAGCGCCTTCTCACTGAACTATAAAGTGCAACCTTAGTGTAAGGATAACAAAAAAGTTCTTCCTGGCGATGACCCAGCAGGGTCGAAACATGTAGGAGTGTGTTACGATTGATGATAAAACACTCTTTGTGCATTTGTTGGTGGTTAGTGTTTTTGTATAATGTAGTGCACGGACATGGAACACATTAAAAGTATATTCTGTTGTTGAATGACATAACAGCAATACTCGTACGGGGATGTCTGTTATAATGCCATTCATGAATCTGGTATTTCATATGCAGCGTGGTAGGTGAGTTTGCACTTTGTCATATCATGAATTAATGATGAACAGTGGGGGGC
Source organism: Coptotermes formosanus (assembly GCA_013340265.1). Classification (NCBI taxonomy): domain Eukaryota; kingdom Metazoa; phylum Arthropoda; class Insecta; order Blattodea; family Rhinotermitidae; genus Coptotermes; species Coptotermes formosanus. Next base: position 532,725 of record BLKM01000700.1, read on the forward strand.
TGCATTCATAATGTTCGAGGTAGCGTGTCTGTACGTCTCAAACACCACTCAAGGCAGAACATCTCTGAGTTACAAACCCTTGAATTATTTCATGACACATTCCATAAATAATGTTAGGAAACAGAAGAAAGCTGCACGCAAGTCGAAACATAAACCCAGACACTAAATTTGGCTAAATATTTTTGCCTGAATGTATAGTCATGCCACTATACTGATACTGAGGTTTACTTCTCAAGGTCGTCGATGTTACCGGTAACACGACTAGCCTGCAAGGAGCTGTACTTCTATATAAAAGTGCAACACCTTGAAATTTTACGTTACAGCGCATGAATTTATTATGAATTATTCTATAAAGAGTGACGCATCCGAGAGAGCTCAGTCTGTACCGTGACCAGACTGTAGGCTTAAAACCGCGGAATACGCTTCAATTGCTGACAGGAATTAGAAGTGTTTCTCTTGTCCGAAATGTGAAGAGAAGCTCTGGGGCCTATTCAGTGTGTACAAAAGACTTTCACCTGGGGTAATGCGGCTGGAGTTGACGCTGGACACTTTCGTCTAGTGCCAAGGTTAACAATTCATGAAAATGTAGGCCTACCTCCACGTACCCATACACTTCCATGTCATGGCACTGACTTGAGGACAGTGATACGTTCACAGTACCTTGCAGACAGTTACCACTGAAGTAAAGCGATGGAGACTTGTATGAATTGAACTGTAATACAAATGTATTTCACACCAGACGTTAATTAACTTAATCAATTAATTTTTGAAAGATAGACTATATGTAAAGGAAAGTTAGTATCACATCATTATGTATTTCGGTTGAGCAGTAAATATAAAAAATAACGGATGAAGTGTTTTACAATTTTGCAAGTTCTATACAAAGTACTTCTACGTCACGCCTACTGTTGAAATAACGACATAGTAATTGTATTTGTCATTGCTATTTTAGCCGTACACAATAAAATCTGCAGCACTAAATACGATCGAAAATTATAGATTTCCATCACGAATTTTTTTTTTCCTCCCAAATTTCTCTGACAAGGCGAGATATTGAACCTATACGCAGGCAGGCAGGCAGGCAGGCAGGCAGGCAGGCAGGCAGGCAGGCAGGCAGGCAGGCAGGCAGGCAGGCAGGCAGGCAGGCAGGCAGGCAGGCAGCAGGCAGGCAGGCAGGCAGGCAGGCAGGCAGGCACAGTGTCCCCATTGTGCATCCAATGTACTGAGTATAAGGAGGTAACTGAACATGGTTCACTACAACCGTAACGTGGCCAATTACAGCCACCGGTTACAAGCCGGCCATGTTGGAAACGTTTAGTGTCTTAACACATTAATCGGCTATGCTGAGGGTTTCCATGATTTTTCTCAGTTGTAAACCAAATTTCAGGTTATAATTAAAGACGGGACGTTGGTCTTCTCTGTCACAAGCCCCTTCAGCCGGGATGATGTTAGTTGCACTGGCCATCAGCCAACGCCATCACAGCTTCACTGCGTTGATCCGCAGACATCCCTCAAACTAGAGTGGTTCGCCCACACCACTAACTGCCACGTGAGACCTTTTCTCGCTAGCATCAGCAGCCCTTGTGAACATGTCAAGTTATTCAGTCACAATGCTATAAACCTTAGCGTTAGCTCACTTACTGCTAGCATTTATGAGGCACAGCGTTCGCTTTCAGCTATGCATTTCGTATGCAGGAGAGGTTTCACCCTTAGTTAACTCTTTGGTTTATTGGGTCGTAGTTCAGTTTTCAAAGAGTCGAAAGTATTTCAGTTCTTCAACCATGCCATTCACAGAACTGGTCCGACATTATTGAACAGAAATTTAAGCGTAGGTGTTCGATTTTGCTTCAAGAAAATGTTAGTGTCTTGAACAATCGCAGTTACATTTCTATCAGAGCGTCGATGATTTTGAAAACTAATTGTGTCTTAATTAGTTTGGAATATATATGTAATTATTTATGTCTACCATGTGTGATTCAATGGGCAAGAATTTTGCTTTGATTGCTGTAGATAATGGTAGCAAACATCTATAACGGCCCATGCGTTTGCTTTTCCTATACCAATTTTTATTTCCGTAAAAAACTGAGGGATAGTGTGACATGAAAAGAAGACACAGTGCGATATTTCGGCTTCTTGTAGCAGTGTTTAAAATTCAAGCCTTCTGGAATAAGACGCGATGTCTTTGAGCAAGCAGTTCCCAAGTTCGCCTAAAGACACAGTTTTATATCCCAGAAGAAATGCATATGCAAAACGCACGGTGCCATTTAAGCGTCTGTTGCTGCTGATTATAGCGACTGTTCACACTGCACCGCGTCCGAGTTGGTTTCAGTTTCATTTACGCGCCTTCACTTAACAAGATATCATATTATGGCCCGTATATATTGCAACATTCGTACGTTCCATCCATCCTCTTATATTGTGGATTGTCAGTGTTCAAAATAACGCGAACATTACTGTGACGCGTCGCATTATCGAAGAGTCACTTATTAAATTTAGACTTCAAGCGGTTTTGATGCATGTGATTAAAAGTGTTTATTCCAGAAGTCTGTTTTATTTTTAGCTCTGGATAAACAAATTAGTATTTCAACAACCTGACTTACCCAGTACTTTGAATGCAAAGGAGGAGACAACAAGTTCCTCCGAAACGCCACTAATGCTATCACATCATCAAGTTATGTATGGATTAAATACAGAAACAGAATATTCTGTATGTTGATGTAACTGCTTATTTATTACTGTCATTAAAAATCGACTTTTGGAAGTTCAGGCCATACATACGTCGTTGCAACGATCACACTGCATTTCTGTTGTGACATGTATTAAACGGATGAATTGACTGATGATTAGGCTTGTTTCTTATAGAGTTAAGGGGTTTCAAGACTTCCCTTAGACCTTCCAACAGTTGAAAAGATGTTTGTCCCGTATTCTCAACTTCTGTCCGAAGCTTTCAATCTTCCATCAATCGAAGCCGTGTGCAGTTAGTTTCTAGCTTAAGAGAAATCTTAAAATCACACAAAACACTAATCACCAACAAATGCACAAAGAGAGTTTATCATCAATGGTAACACACTCCTACATGTTTCGACCCTCCTGGGTCATCTTCAGGGAGAACTTTTTTGTTATCCTTACACTAAGGTTGCACTTTATAGTTGAGTGAGAATGTGCTGTTGACTGTGTACTGCGTTGTTTTTGGAGGCGTGAACTCTCTGTGGTCCCGGCCTGCACTGCACTGCAGTGAGTTCACGCCTCCAAAAACAAAGCAGTACACAGTCAACAGCACATTCTTACTCGACTATAAAGTGCAACCTTAGTGTAACGATAACAAAAAAGTTCTCCCTGAGGATGGCCCAGTAGGGTCGAAACATGTAGGAGTGTGTTACGATTGATGATAAAACACTCTTTGTGCATTTGTTGGTGATTAGTGTTTTGTGTGATATAGTGCACGGATATGGAACACATTAAACTCAAAATCACAGTCTCGGTGACCAGTGCACAGGCGTTGTTCCGAGTTGGTGCTAGCATTTTTCTTAAGCACTGATGTTCTGTAATTATACAAGTGTTATAATATGCACTGGGTGGATGTGAAGTCAAGCAAACATGTAGCAATTTACTTTCTTGAAATTCAAAATTTGTTTCCGAATTGCCAAATATAAAACTGTGCATCTGACATATATGAAGAAACTGATTTTGAATGGAATTGACGAGGACTTCCTTTGGGTGCCGCAAAGTGCCAACATTTAGTCTGATTTTGCTTTTCTTCTTCATATGCATCCTAGCTAAATAATTACATATATATGTCTTTTATTATATTTTAAAAATGGGTGCGAAAGCACACTGCATCAATGTACGGTATTTTAGATGAAAGATATTCACATGGTTAGGGCTTCATTTGTTTTAAGTTTTACATTTACTATAACATAGAACAATATGTTGAGAACAAACGTAATTGCACACGTTACAGAAAGGTGTTCGTAACTCAAAGGACTTAAGGTGGTTCTAAAGCTGTTTGCCGGTAGACCAGCTGAGAAGTCCACTTTACATATTTTTTACCTTGGGTAACAACTGCTCCCTTCAGCAGCTTCGATAATTTACGTAGGCCTGAAACAACCATACATTTTCTGGCATCAGGTTACTTTGTATGCGTCACAGAATGTAGCATAGATCCGCAAGCTACTGTGAAGTGCAAAGCGTACATTTCCTCAAAGACCTTTTCATGTCAAATACATGTGCTATTATGTATGAAATTGTAGCTGTAAAATTTGCCACTATTCGTGTTTGAATTGTGCTTTTGCATTGTCTAGTACCAAGCAACGAACCAGGATTAACAACACATATTTACTGCCACTCAGTTGGTGGTTCTAATTCCAAAGCACTAAAGAACAGGTTCAACTACAGGTAGTTTCTAACATTAAAGTTTCTGTGTAATATTCCGACATACAAGTGTGACATTCCTACAAATAAACAGCCGTATGCCTAGACATGTACGTAAGTCAAGATTGCACAAATCGAGCAGCTCTGTGTAGGAGTAAAAGAACTGGAACTTTATTCATGTGGTACAGGGTTTGACTGTAGGTTGCCTCACCCGCTATCCCGACCAAGATAGTTGGTAGTTTTCCTCATTTACTCCGGATGGATTCCAGAATAAGGCTTTGCAATAATCCACTCTGACGATTTCTCACAAATCGTTAGTTGCTCACCGCGCCTTTTGAAGTTTCCCCATTATTATATGCTGTCTGCAACGGCGTCTCCAATAACGTTGAAACAAACCACTTTAATTTGCAGGCCTACAGGCATTGCAATTCCAAGGTTTCGTGTCTTCCTGGCTACCATAAACGATTTATTCAGTTTTCCTTCTTGGTGGCGACATTGAAACAATTTGCGGGAATTAAATGTTATGTTTTTCTGTCTTAAGTAACGTAGGAATTCTTATTTTGTAGAACAAGTCCTTTGTGTTAAAAACTCCCTGAAGATTGCTGAGCACAGGATATTGTGCCATGTAATGATATAAATGTAGCATACTATCGCATGTGCTGTGATTTTGTAATAAATACAAGTCAACTTTGAGTATACTGTTGCAAGCATTACTAATTATGTCTTCATTTTCGTGTAGAATGTAAGGCAGACATAAATAACAGCTGTATGCAGGTGAATGTATGGTGAGCTTTTGTTTATGGCTGAACAGTAGCAAAGTCTATAGGGGATTTTGAGTGGGTGGGGTAGAGGGTGCATGAATAGGTTGCGGTGAAATCGCGGTTCGCATCAGGTGCTCTCTGAGTGAAAAATGAGCAATTCTCGAGCAGAAACACAAGCAGTATGGGGCAGCATTCCCTTCTTCCTTACCATCATCCATTCTGTTGCCTTCAGTTACTCATTAATTATGCATGAATCTTCGAACCATAAGAACAGCGTTGCAGGTTTTACGATGATGAATCTCGGCTTGTAGGAGGCAGAAAAGAAAATGAGGAACTAAAGAATAAGTATAGTCCTTTCCGATGTAAAGCTTCGTCGATTGTGTTTCACGCACTGGGGTTCAGTCAGAAACGTAAACGAAACAATTTATAGTTTGAACATTCTGTTTTACCTTAAACTGTATGCCTAAATCCTTCTGCACATCAAAGATGACCAGGGTAATCAAATGATAGATAATATGTCACATATTGTTACACCACGAGGCAGATGCGCATTGCACACAAAAATTTAGCTGATAAAGTTGAGTGGAAGACATTACAGCGAAGACGTAGTCATAGAATGGAAGATACTATTAATATTGATCTTAAATAAACGGGGTATTTGCTTTTAACTTACTCAGGATATAGCTCAGTAACGGACTGTTTTGATCTTGGCAGTGCAGCTTCATTAATGGGGTGAATCTCTTGACCACATGTGTGAATGTTAGCTTTTCAATAAGTGGCCGTTCTTCAACCGCCTATTTGTAATTTTATGTATGTGTTTGACTTGTAATATGTTTCGATTACATTCAAGCTGATACTTTCTTAAGTTCAAATTTTCAGCACTATTGCACGCCTCCTCCTAATTGCTTAGTGCAGTGATATAATGTCACAGCTCAAGGGAAAACTGAAAGAATACATTATTTTCCAAAATTTCCAGTCATATGAATTGAATTGTGACTCTGGGTGTAACAATAAGACATTGATATATTTTTTTCGACCTGTGGTGAGAAAATTCAAACCAGGATCCATTGATCCGCGTAGGAGATTTCGGCACGGGAAATAGACAAAAGACTGTTGCAGTAATCGTGTAAGCGTAGTGATCAATCATACCGCGGTTCTTTTGTTTCGGTGAACACGCTTTCGTAGTTGGCCACATCGGTGTGGAGCTTCATCCATTCTTAACCACCTGTCTCAAACACTTACTTGTTCAGTGGATACTGTAATATACCTCATCAATCAATAGTACAGTTGAAAAGGATTGATATGTAAATCAGTATGATGCTTTGGAGAAATCTATCTGACAAACCTGCATAGATTGGTAAGGAAAATGGTAGTCAGAAGGACAGGGTTTCAGGTCGCCGCATAGACAGAAATTCACTCGTCGCCGTCTTTACTCTCGTCCTCATGCTGCCTTATCCATTTGACACATGAGGTTTATTTCCCGGAATTAAGGTGACTGGGCCTTGATCCTGGCTGCTTCATGCAAAGATTTTCAGGTCCGTACCATGTGCAGAGCGTAATCGTATCTTTAGCCCAGTACGGACACTCCCCGAATTAGACAGTATCAGGTTATGCATTTGCAGACTCATGTAAGTTTTAAGTAAAGTAAAAAGTGTCGTTTTTGAAAGGCGCCGTACTTTCTTCGCGGCAATGAAAGCGCAATGAGACGTTAATGGCGGAAGAATACTGCTGGGCGATAACACATGCGGTATAAATCACTTTACACGGTGTTGGATGTAGATTTGAACGGTACTATTCGTAACGTGTAGGCCGACGGGACGGGTATACACACATGTACTTGACCATACGTATACACAGTTCCGACTTGCCCAAAATTTGACTTGTCGCCGTTGCTTCCGGAACGTAGCTGCTGCAGAAGTCGGTGAGTGGTTGCACTGTATTTGTTCAGTCAACTTATATTTATTGCAGTTTCAAGAATTCTGCAGGTTAAGGAACCGTTACTGGACTAGTACATCGCAGTGACATTGATATTTGAAATTCCTGGACCGACATAGTACCTTACTTTTCCGCATCTGTCCATAATATAACTTCCAGTCGGAGACATGCTTTTATCCTTAGATTCTTCCGGTATGGTTTTAATGTTTAGTTTCAGATCTCGCGGCTCAGAAACGTCACAGTCACTTAAAGACAACGAGTACCGTTCACACTGAAATATTGCAGTAGGTTCTTTGTATGACATTGCTAAACTCTGAAAACTTATGTTATAATATGTACATATCTCGGCTGTTTTCCGCGTTTACAGGACATTATTTTAGAGCCCGTACTTATAGGCCAGTTATATTTGTATAATGGCATATGTCAGCTCAGTAATGCCAATTAGCAAATAATTGATTTTATTCTAATACAAGCCGAAACGAGAAGTGCATGGCTTTTGTATTTTTCTGTATCAGTTTCTTAGTTATTCTTTATAAGGACTGCATTCCTTTATTTATTAAATGGGGTCAGTAGTACCAACATAACCTCATCTATACGAATCCAGAATAATGCAGTTCTCTTACCTTTTCAAAACAGACTGAAGAGTGTGGAGTAGAAGTAACACTTCCCACTTGTATGTAGTTACAACGTAACCAGTTAGAAGGTAGAGCGGGGTTCCTCCGTCTGCGATGGCTGAGGTCTAGTTGCTGTATGTCACCTACTTCTGACGTGCATTTGTATAATACCGCAGAGTGGCCACGACTGATTCCCCAGCAAACATTGTCAATTTATAAATCGTCAAATAGTGCAATATTTGCCAGACGGTTTCCTTATGAGGCTATCTTGATGTGAATAAAACTTTCCGTCACCTCTCCCCGTACCTGTGTAAAGACTTAAAACTGCGATTCAGATATTTAAACATTAATTACTATGGACCTTAATGTTATTTCTCAGGTTCTCTTTCCATTAAGCTTCGTGTATGGAATTTAAGGTTGCCTTTCACGACCACAGTCTTTTCGGCGTCTTTATGTTCCCATTTTTCGGCAACGTCCTGGAAAAAAATACGAGACTTGCAGGTGGACTGCGGCTTGCACGTCGGGAGACTGCTCTGTTCTAATTGTAATCGAAGTTACGAAAACTTGTGCTTAATAAATGTCGCTAAGTAATGTGTGAATGCGTAGACAGTTGAACCGTACGATCCGTGCACTGGGTACGTGCATGCAGTTACTGAACAACCTATTAAATTATTTCTATGAAACATTCTTTACTTATATGCAGTCATGTAGAAAATAGAGGGTCATAATTAATAATTTCTCAAATAATGCACAACACAAAGCGCAGAATGTAGGACAAAAATGTCAACTATTTTCGGGAGTAAAATTAATAAAACATACATTTCCAATCGTTTTAATTATTCTTCTAGATTTAGTTGGAAAACTTTCCCGAGTTTCGTGTTCTTGAGGAGCCAAGTTCGAAAGTGTCTTCTAACTATAAAAGTTACAAAAGTTTCGCACATAAAACATAAAGTAACGAGGTGTATTTTGGAGTTTTAAAAATTCAGGATCTTACGATCGTTACAGTATTTGCTGTTAAACGTCACAGAGAAGGAGCAATGTTTTTCTCCGCCACCATTCTAATTAAGTCGAGCACTTTAAGCAGCGTGACTGCCACTTCCCTTCCTTATTCTTTGGGGAGTTGCTAGCAAGTAAGAATATTAGCTCTTTTCTCGTAAAATGTAAAGACTCCTTACAAGTTCCCTAAACAGAAAAAAATGAAAAGTCTGACGCACAGATGACTGTAAATATGAAGAGCGAAACCATAAAGAAGTACGCCAATATTAGACGAAGAAGAGGGAAAAGCTAATATACTTTAGAAAGTAAAAAGTAAAGGATTATTTCCTGAGTTTTTAGATCGTTTGTTTTCAAGAAAGATTAAATAAGCAGATACGGCAAAGACACGCCCAAGAAACTGTTGTGTTTAAATTTCAGTTTTACTCTTCTATGTACTTCTGTCTTAAGGGCAAGTCAGTGAAGCAGACTTACTCATCAGCCTTATGACTGATGTAATACCAACAGCAAATTAATATTTCTGACGTTTTAAACGTATCTGGCATTCATCGTGTCTGTTCTCACCCATATCACCTCCCCGTGTAACCAAAATGATTTTGGATAAATTCCGTATACATCTTACGCAACTTAATTGATGAATTTAAAATTCGCCTTTTTTGTGAGTGGATGCTATGAAACGGAAATGAAGTGGGAAAAACTAACATAATGAGAATCTCAAGGCAGCCATAACAAGTACAGATTACGATATATCAAAAAAAGTTCAGTTACTTGGGTAGTGTGTAACAAACGATGCAAGATGTATACGTGAAGCTGAATCCATTATTGCCATGGCAAAGCAGTGTTCAACAAGAAGAAGACACTTTTCGCCTGCAAATTGGACTTAACTTTAATGAATGAACTATTAAAGTGATACATCTGGAGCATAGTCTTTATGGTGCTAAAAACTTGGGCACTACGAAAAGCAGATCAGAAACACCTGGGAAGTTTTGAAATGTGGTTCTTTAGAATTACAGAGGAGATCAGTTGGACCGATTGTTTAAGAAATGAAGAAGTATTACACAGAGTCAAGAAGGAGAGGAGTATCCTACACACAATGCAAAGAGGAAAGTCCAACCTGATTGGTGACATCTTGTGTAGTAACTGGCGTCTAAATCACGTTATTGAAGGAAAGAAAGAAGGAATACGTGACAGGAAGACGAGTAAGAATACGTAAGCAGCTACTGGGTGACCTTGAGGAAAAGAACGAATATTGGCAATTCAAAGAGAAAGCGCTAGATCGTACTCTGTGGAGAACTCGCTTTGGAAGATGCTGTGGACCTGTCGTAAAACAACTAAAGAAAGAAAGAAAGAAAGAAAGAAAGAAAGAAAGAAAGAAAGAAAGAATGAAAGAATGAAAGAAAGAAAGAAAGAAAGAAAGAATGAATGAATGAATGAATTAATTAATTAATGAAACAAAATATTAAAGCACACGCTTTCGGTTTAAAACGCTGACACCAAGTCCGCAGCACACTCATTTATGAAACATGATAACATTTTCTCTAGTGTTATTATTATTGTCTGTCTGTTGCCCTTACTCGTTCATATGCAGCTAAGAAGATGGTTGATAGATATTTTTCCCGCTTCTTCTGAAAATTTCTGCGGACCTTGGGGGTCTTAGTGACTTTCTGCCTTTTATTCTTAAGACTTTTAACAGTGTGCTATGGATACTAAAATTTATCAGCTAATGGATTTCAAGAGTTGTTTGAAATTGTAATTCAAAACAACGGAGTAGAAGAAATAAGAAACAGCATAATGAAAATCAAAATAAATGTTTAGTGATGGGTGTTCCTGTACTGCAGCCCATCTGAATAAATCTGACGGACCCCTGTTTTTCCGCGGAGAAAACTTTTGGAACCTGTAAATTGGACCATACAACACATGGACATATCTTACGCATATCTTTGAAGACTGCGTGTATAACTAAGGCAAGTGTACCAACAACAGCATAAAGGAATGCCGGTTGGGCGTGAAATTAATTTGCTTGTCTACTGCTTAACGATAAATTAATCAATACATGTGATTCGGTGTATGTTATATGACATATTGACTGATTGCAGTACTGTTTATTTCAAAAGTACCTGTATCTGTCTTGAAAGATAAAAGAATAGCCACTTTCATGGCCAACAGGTCTGAGGTTCGAAAAATAAAACCGTATGAAGTTCATGCTATGTGAAATTCACATATCGACTTTCTGAAGATAGTGACAAAGCTTAGTTCATTATACCAATATTATTTCCATAATTGTAAATTAACTTATATATATTTTATGTAAACAACATTTCAGGAGTTAACTGTACTCCTTTCTTCAAGTCAGGTCGTTAATTATTCTGACAGATATTTATTGGTCCTTCCATCTTTTTGGCGAATGTTGAAAGGAAAGCTGAAAGCACAGTGTTAGGGGTATGGTGATTAACGTAGGTCTATCAGTCCAGTATTCAGAAGGTTACAAGGGTCATCATAACTGCCGTTAACAACAACAGGAACAAAGTACTGATAAAACGATGTGGTATAGTGACTAGGATGTGGGCTGGGCGATCTGCTTTTCAGTTTCCTGCAGGGTTAAGAGATTTTCCTCTTCATCTTCTTCTCCTCCTCCTCCTCCTTCTCCTTCTCCTCCTCCTCCTCCTCCTCCTCCTCCTCCTCCTCCTCCTCCTCCTCTTCTTGCTCCTACTCCTCCTTCTCCTCCTCTTTATTCTTCTCAGAAACGTCCAGACTGGCTTTGGCGCCCACTCGGTATCCTATTCGTACCGAAGTTCTTTCCCCGGGTGTACATCAACTGAGACGTGAGGTTAACCATTTACCCTAATCTAGTGCCGGGCTTAAAAATGGTTTCAGCTTTACGTTATTCCCTCTGAATACCTTCATAACGAGGACAAGTACAACGTTACATTTTGATTTAAATCGTATAAATCAGCGTACTAACAACAAAATACAGCGGCTTCCGAAACGACTTGATATGTCACGCCCCTCAGAGGGTGGACAGTCGTTAACACAAAATCGTTGTGTAGTATTTAGACCAACTAATATCATTGTTTGAATTTCTGTTAAATTGAGTTAAGATTCATATGAATAAACGGTGACTCAGAACTCGAAGACTTCGCCATTCTGCCAAAGGGGATTTCGAGTCTGGTCTTCATAATAAAAACCTATGATCCTTCTTCATGTATTTATTTTCGATTTTTACAACCCTCTTTCATCCGCGGTGAGTATATTGAGTGGAATGAAGCTGGACTGTAATGAGTGGGTATGAATCAGTTTTCGGAGGGAAGAATTTGTGACCGCTTTGAAGAGTACTAAAAAATCCAGAGAAAGCACAAGTTGCTGATTCTGGTGTTCTGTAGTGTTAAATCTTCTATGCTCGTCTAGGAATCCGCGACACTTGAAGATGAGGGCACTAGGTTCCTTCGAAACGTCGGGATATTTTTACCTCGCTACACACCGTAGTAACCCAGAAGACCAAAATCCTCGATATCAGAACCGAGGAAACCTCAAATCTTGCTAAGCTGAGGTTACTCCAGACCCCGACCATGATTCGTTCATTCAAGTTTTTGAATTTAAGTTAAAACATTACCTATGTATTAACCTGCGCAGTGTCTTGTGATATCCTGTTAAAGTTTGCGGGACTTCGAGTAATTCGTTTCGTAGTCCTTACCTCTTCTACCTACTCACAGTAGGTGTCGAGGTTGTTTATTTTCTCGTGATCACACTCAGACACGCACCACAGTCGGTAGGACTCCTCGGAACGAGGGATGGGCCCGTCGCAGAGACCTCTACCTGACAACCCAAACACACACAAGAGACAAACATCCATGCCCCCGGTGGAATTCGAACCCACGATCCCAGCAAGCGCTCGGCCGCAGACCTATGCCTTAGACTGCGCGGCCACTGGGATCGGCCTTCAAATAATAGTGGTATTTTTTAAAGAAATACGTTGCATGTTGCAGAATTCTTTGTGGGTTGTAAATGACAGGTATAATCATTAATAATTGCCTCCAGGCAACGACTTACTTTTTGGGGAAGCTGAGGGACACTCAGACTTGCAAACGTTCGGCACGTTCCGTAGAAGCCCAATGATTATAATTGTGCTAGAAACAGCAGTTTGTAACGTTTAACAGGTAATGCACTTTGTGAAACGTAATTTTGCGAATGTCAGACCCTGATGAGAATAACTGTCTGCCTATCAGAACAGCGTTTTAAAAAATCACAACATATACAATATTTCATGTTGTCTGCAGTTGATGCTAAATATTTAAATGCAATACTGGTTAGTTTATTTCTTTGCAATCAGTTAAAAACCATATTAGCGAAAGTGATGCATTCGAAATACTCTGTGGTAACCCTCCATTAGGATGAAGTGTTCATGTTGCAATGACTCGATTAAGTAGAAACGGAATGGGGAAATTTCACATCACTGTAAATAAGGGTTGTACCTTATGTCAGTGTTTCCAAACCTACTGAACTCGGCGGGCCACGTGCACAATCGTCCCCATCCCTGTAGAATATCTTGTTTATTTATTTGCGTTTTCATTGTCCACAACAAAACTTCTGTAACACCATCATATTTGTGTACAGGTGCTGACCTCATAATTGTCCGTGAGGGTGCTGAGTCAACACGTAAATAATAATAATGAGTCGAGGGAAATAAAAAAGTGTTCAATGTGTAACTCGTGCATGCCGTGCGTAAACTCACGGTGACTGGGCTACACTGTTGTCACAATCAGGTACCCAATATCGTTCATCAAGAACTGGCTATCAAGTGTGGACTGTCAAAGGGAAACCCAATACCGTTTTATAAATATGAGCCACAATCTGTGTTAGGGAAATCATATCATAAACTGTGCTATGGGAGGTCTAACACGACTGATCGAACAGTCCGTAACAACAGGCCAGATAGAGGTGTCCTTAACAAAACCACCAAAGAAGCATATTTAACCTTTTAAAGCCTAGCGGTAACTTTACGTACCACCAGGTGTAACATTAAAAATTTCTACGTGGTGCCCACATTGCGTTTATGTGTTTTGTGTGGATCTCAGAACAAACAGCAACTTTTGCCTTATAAAACATTAAGAGATTGGTGTTTGTAACGGAAGTGGAGAGTGTCTACTGCGCGGTACGCACTGAGTCCTTATATAAAACAGATACGCTCCGTCTTTATGGGTTAACAGCTATGACGGTTCTTAACAGTCACAGCCTCTACAGCACCATTACCGAAAAGCTCCAGAAATGTGCAGATCTAAAGAGCTAACCAGTACACGACAATTGAAAAGGGGCTGCATAATACCATTAGTATTATCCGCAACGGGGTACTGGTCCAGACAAATTACACGTTAGTTTAAAGCTGTTCAGTCTTCGCCCTGATCTGTATATTCTTATGCAGAAAGCAGTAACACTGAATGCGTGGCGTATAGTTCGAGAGTTTTTAGCAGAATCATAAATACGGAGTGTTCGGTCGGCGACCCTCACTCTGAAAACTAGCTAAACCGCTGTGAATGAAGGACGATAATGATAATTGCTTTCACTTCGCTTCACTTAGTCCGATCCTCTTCTGCCTTGCGGTGTAGAGGTACAATAGCCTTACACGTAGCATAAATTGTAACCACAGAATAGCTCCAACAATATACATAGCCTAGAAACAGTACTACTACTACTACTACTACTACTACTACTACTACTACTACTACTACTAATAATAATAATAATAATAATAATAGTGGGAACTTGAAAGGAATGTGACTTTGAATTGCATTTTACGATAAAAAATTATTTTCTTTGCTAAATGATCCGATTGTGATATTAGTTGTTATGCCATAGACCTTAAAAATAACTGGTTGAAAATGCGTAACAAAATTATGTATGATCCGAAGAGAACTATACTTAATGAAAATTTCCGTAGACTACCCACAAAACTTTGGCCCACAACAATTGCTCCGTGGACAGTAGACGTTGGACAGATGCCTCTTATTAGGCAGTTAATCTTAAACTTGTCTACTGATAATGAAATGAGTTTGTAAGGTAGTTCAACCGTTTATGAGCACTTACTGCAACGTCTGCACACTGCCTGCCTTAATATCAAATAACTCGGAATTACAATTTGGGATTTTACTTTTTTTGAGTTCGAAATTCTTTAACTGATAACTCTTTATTGTTTGGCGACCGCTCTGTCTTGTCCTTCCGTACTGCTTCTGAGCCCATACTTACTGTCTACATATTTTTTTATTTTGTTCTGAATGCACTAGCGGGACAGGTTGCAGGCACAGAACGTGAGAAATACATACAAAATTGCAGTCCGAAAACAAGAAGGGAGATATTATTTGGAATACATAGGCCTAGCAGGCAAGCTGATGCTAAATTTGATTGCAAAGGAAATTTGTTTAAGAGTGTGGAAGTGGCTTATATGGCTCAATAATTGTACCAGTGCAGACTGTCTGGAACACGGCATGATTTAGTTATTTTGTTAATAACCTCAGTCCTGGTGTTAGCTTCTCAAGAGGAATTTTGCTGCGTGGAGTTAGCTGATTTCCGTTAATATGCAAGACTGTATTAAGACACAATAACAACTTGTAAGTGTGAAATACGTGTGTACGGAAGTTCAGATGTGTCATGTCAGCAGTAGGACGTGCACCGGTGCTGGAAATGGCTCCCTGTTTTGTTTGTATCCTATCGCGGTAAATGTACATTAAATACGTTATAAGCTTTAAACTTGTGCAGCCGCACAAAAAAGATCAACGTGCAAAGGTAATGGACCACTCCATGGCTTGTAATTTCAGATACACGAAAGTTAATGCTTCGTGATTGAGGGGTCACATCAACAGTGGTGTTCGTCTGAACGCACGCGCACAGTTTCGGAAGCTCCGAATGACTAGTGCTTGGGTTTGTGAAATATGTTACCGTTCTAAATTTATAGTTTTAATTTGCTATTAGTGCAGATTCTTATTACATACTTACTATTGTCCACTGCCTTTTTTTTTTCCTGTGTACTCTCCAAGTTTTTTCTCTGCTGCCTGAAGTGTGCGACCTGAACATCGCGGTTGAATAGTTAATATTCCTGCATCGCATATGGGATAAGATCCCATTTTCGAATCATGGACGACATTTTGTCTATTCTGACTGAAGATTTTCGTGATTGTCCTTACATAAAACGCTTATTAAACGGACCACATAAGCTTCCTTGTCCTTCGTTGCCGACTGGTCAGCCGAGCACTTGATGTTATGCAACGTTTGCCTCGGACAGTACTTTCGTTAAGTAATCAAGCATCAGTAGTGTTGCCCCTGCTACAGCTCTTCTCATAGCACCCTTATTCTTCGCGGGGCCGCTTTCGTGCTTTCACAATCTTTGCAAATGCATTGAGCCCGACCGTCTGGGGATACCCCGAGAAGTTTGTTGTAAGAGTATTGAAGGTTTTGTTTCAAGCGTAGTAGGTATGCCAGTTCTTAAATTGTTGACGACTGGTGTTGTGGGATATGACACTGCGTCGATCGGCAGTATAATGCGACGTTTCATGTACGCATTAACGCAATGTTATATACAGAAGAAAGGATCCCTCAGCCACACCGCTGCGAAAACCGCTATTCTGTCTACATTCTCATATCAGGGCTATATATAGGTAAGATACCACATTTATTTTTGCATCGGCCCCGTAAATACCTTAAAACAGCCTTGATTCTTTACGAGATCGACCTTTTTGCTTTCTCAGTGGTTGGGACTATCTCAGGATGACACAGGGCCATGTTCATCAAGTCTAATAGTTAGCTTAAAATGTACGTTTCTTATATCAAATTTGAAGAGTGTACACGTGATGGCATTGATTGTTACTCGTCCTTTACTGACCTACAGTTTGCACACATCCACGGCCAACTCATTACCAACCCGTACTGCGGTCAGTCGAACATCTGGTCTCTTAAATGTTTTGTTTCCATTTTATGATGTGGGAGTCTGTCGTCTTCCCTTATGTTTTTAAACATGAACGCTGGGTTCGTGATTCTCCGCTTGCTAGGAAGATTAGCTTCCTTAGAAAGGCCAAGTAATTTTCAAGAGCGTGACGTTTTATACCCTTCTTGTAATGATTTTATGACACTAGAGCGTGCCGCCTCACATAAACGCAGTGGCTTCAGCTGGCCAGATGTTGACCTTCAGCATCACAGCCTCAAGTCTCGAACTTGCAAAGAGTGGGGCTATATTCCCTGCTGATAGCTCTGTTTTGACCCCTAGTTCCTCCGACCGGAGGGTTTCTGTCCCTTTTGTATAGTGGGGTGAGGGACTCGAACTCTCCGTCACACACGCTATTATTTTTATTTTTGCCAGGCTGGACTCGAACCGGGCCTGGCAAGGGAAGTTCGGCCACATGTATATGCTTTTGAAACTTCTAACACACAGTGGTAAATATATGTACCACTCGCTTTAACATTAAAAGAACTGAACCTTTTCTCACACAGTTAACTCGATTATGTCTTATTGAATGATTCTAAGAAATCTACTACCTTACTCAACGGAAAGAATCGGATGGCGTTGGTAATTGAACCGCAGTTTGTTTGCAGTGGGATGTGAACTGAATGTTGCTTAATTAAACTTCAGAATTACATGGGTGAAATCCTAACTGTTCCAACCATATATGTTTTATTAGTAACCGTCCACACTAAACCGTGTATTTCCCAACTCGGTATGTACAGAAGACATTGCTTGTTGGCATGTTAATAATGTATTCTTGTGTACAGGGCATGGAGCTGGCATGGGTGGAAAACTCCACACACTTTGAATCTTTTTACGGGCTGGGTGTGAACGGCTAGCCTCACGTCCGTGTCGCTTTATCATAGAAAGATCATTCAACACCCATTCTGGAAATAGCGTAGACGAAACTTATTTCCAGTTGATAGGAAATTCAATGAACATACGAATATCGAATGCGGTCGTCCGTCTCGTAGCAAGACACTTTACTGATTTATGTAGTATACAAGTTTTTGATACTGGGAAATAATATTTCAGGTCAATTTTAATGTGTATTCTCTGCATGTAATACGTACATTTTCGCATTATTGTGTACATGTGCTGGTTTCAATTAACGCGGGACTTCGAATGTCATACAAAAATGTATGAAAGTACGCGGATCTGAAATTCAATCAAGTTACACGCTATAACAGGTCGGACGTAATAACATGCAACAAATTCATCTGAAGTTTTCTTTTTGTTTTTAATTTTTGCGTCCTTAGCTTTAGCAGACGTTATAACGCCACGACACGTGGACTAGAGTTGTCTGCTTCATTCGCTTCGTAGAAGGACATTAATGAATTAGCTGCGATGTTCCAAGTCACCTGCTACACTCTAATTTCGATAAACCTCCTACTATTGTGCCATAAAATAATCAGTTACTGGCGTGATAGGATATAGCACGTAATACTACGACCAGGATGACAGAAATCACTAACGGCTACTCTAACGCGGAGCAGGTGCCTGGTTTTCCCATTGCTTATGTTGGTAAACGGCTTTGGGATGTTACCAGCTGCGGAGAAGTATTTTCAGTGAAGAACCAGTCTGCGTCTGGTGTCCGCTAAAGAGAATAGAAACAGACTATCAAGCAGGGATTTCGATGCAATCATATTCAGGCCTCTCCACGTGGAAACGTTTATCTTGGGGTTTACACGTTGCTGAACGATACGAAGGGGAATTTGAGACTGCGGTACGTAACTGATGTGCGACAGCACTAGTCATTTGCGGTTTTGGTATAGATTGCGGTTGTAATCAAAATAATAATAGCTTCTGACTGCTGTTTGGAGGTGTTAGTTTCGAATCTCGACCGGAACACGCAACGTAATCTTTCAGAATTATTTTTGTTTTCCTTATTCTGTCGAGGACAATTGCTAGATGTTTTATGTCCTTTTCGATCATTTTTCCACTGTTACATAAACCGATTGCACTGTAGAGTCTGCAAGAATCATAAAAAATAGGCAATATACGTATAACGTATCGTTGTGGCGCGTTCGCTTAATGTTCTTACTTCTTCAGCTGTCCTAGTACCATTTCACTCTAAGACAGCACCTTTATGGTGATTTAATATCACCGGCAGCAGTAAATCGTACTTACGTCTTCGTGTAAAGTGCCCTGTAATTTTGCCCATTTTAAACCAAATTTGTATGGTCTCGACAGACTTTCATGAAAGTTTTCAGTAAAAAATTTCACGAAAATCCGTCCGGTGGGAACAACCTTGAGACAAGCGGAGAGACGGACGGACGGACGGACGTAGAGTCGGAGAGCAGACGGATGGTCGGACGTAACGAAAGTGTTAGGCGCTTTTCGCGACTATGCGAATACGCCTAAAAACTAAGAACACCCTACGTATTTGGAAAATGTAATTTTTTTAATATCAGCAGCGATATGAAATATAGCGCGACGAGAGAAAACAATATTATGTGCTCTCCATCCCACACATTCTTCAAGGTTTTGGCCATAAAACATGCAGTGGGTACTTTTACTTTTGTCCGCCAAAGGAGCTCTAACAAAAATGACAAAAAATCCAGCCATGCTTTATAAATTACAGAAGTTCTTCTTCTAGATAATCTCTAAGAAAATTCATACATTTACTGTCTAAGAAGAGCAGTGATACATTCCTTACGCCCGAAAGTTGCCGTCATCATTCTGACATTCAAATGGTGTTGCTACCGTACAGCGCGACCCAATTGGCGACAGCCACATTAACAGAAACCTGGCCAATGTTCATGACCTGGCACTGCTGATATTTGTTGGCAGTCGGAGATGTGTGGCAGCGATCTGGCCATATTTCCAGCATTGGTCACATTTCTTCCAAGTACCTTAAATCTGGTAATAAATTTGAAAATCATCCATGAGTGTTTGACGTGTGCATGGAACGCTTTGTTATTGGTTAATCCTCGGAAGTAGCTACATTAAAATGAACCATTGCCACGATTAGCACATGTGTATGGGCCTCAAGTGACCACTGGGTATGAGGCCAGGTAGAACACAGAGCCCATTAGGACGTGTAAATTGTACACATAAAGTGGATCATCAACACGTGTAAAATTACTAGTGTACTAATGTAATGCCTATTAATTTTTCAAGTCGGAAAGTTGACATTTACAGTCTGTAGTTATAGTTGTTAACAATAAGTCTTTCCTTGAGCCACTATTTCGCTGAATGTGCTGTCCTTGAATGTGAAAATTTCTGGAAAGACATTGTGGTATAATCTATGGTGCTGTGTTATTCAATAGAGCTAAGTGTTTTTGGCAAAATGGAGACGGCAGTACTGACGGAACCACACGCGGCTCTTGCGGCTGCTTGTAACTGCCATGTTTTGTCTGTCTATAACTGCTAATGACAATGAATACTACATAAAAGCAGAAAAAGGGAACTTAGAACTCATTACCTGTCTCCCTCATACCATGTGCTGTGAATGGAGCCGTAAATATAGTACGTACTGATTGAAGAGTAACAATAACAGATGGTAGAACTTACTAGAATTGCTTGCACACAAAACAAGATCCATTAGAACAATACTAATCATGTATTGCAGAACAATAACGCATTATGTCCATTACCACCTTCACGCATGCGTTCTATCGACCTTTGTCACGCTAATTACCCCCGTACCTAACTGATGTCCTACGAGATTGCAGTTGTGTAATAGTGCCACTTGGCAGCCTTATGTGTCTTTCATTAAATGCCAAGATTTTGAGTGTTAAAATATTTGACAATCATAGCAAACACTGTGTTTTGAAGTCCCATAATCACAACAACAAATTCCAGTTCATTATTGAAAGACGCTGTCAGGTGCTAAGTGGATATAGCGTGCGTGGTAGTTCAATGGGTGAATGAGTCTGGAACGTTAGTGGAATGATATTGAGAAGTAAGAAAGAAGTACTGGGGACTGAACCGGTTCTTCGCAGCACGAGGCCAGCAACTAACTTCCTGAGCCATGGCGCGATAATCGTGTGTGTGTGTGTGTGTGTCTGGGTGTGTGTGTGTGTGTGTGTGTGTGTGTGTGTGTGTGTGCCTGTGTGTGTGTGCGTGTGTGTGTGTGCGTGCGTGTGTGTGTGTGCGTGTGTGTGTGTGCGCGCGCGCGTGTGCGTGTGTGTGTCTGGGTGTGTTTTTGTGTACCTCTTCGTGAGCGCGCGCGCCCTTTGTGCTCCGATCGCAGCCAAGTTGTGTAGTGGATTATGACATCACATATGAGGACCCAGTGCAGTGGGGTTGTGGCTTTGACAGTCAAATTACAAACACGATAAGAGAGGAAACCTGCTAATTTATGTCTTCCCCGACCTGAAGCTCAGTCTCTTAAGAAGTTCAACGATTTTAAAACAATAATACTTTGCCCCATCACATTCGAATTTGTGTTGTGCTCTATTTCCACTCTGATATCGACGAGTTTCTCAGACGCCTTGGAATTGCAGTGATACTGAAGAAAGTTTCCCGGATGAAAGTAAAATCTTATTTTTTGCTTTATAGAATTGAGCTTCGTTGCCGATGTTTCGGAAAGTTGCGCTTTTCTCCATCTTCAGGGCGTAAAGAGTAGGGCGAGAATACAGTCAGATTTTGTACACGGAGGTCCCTCAGACATTACTGGAGCTTTTAAAAGGACTGCTGGCCAGCTATTGTGCAGTCGTCCTAGTGGATGACCCCAGTGTCCTCCACTGTCTGACTACTTGGCAAGACCACCTGTTTACGTAAACCAGCTGGACCATGGCTCACTGCTGAAGCATACGTATGTTATTATTGTAGACATGTGCTTAGAAATATCTTGGCCATGGCGTGACTTAGGCGGTTAGTCACTGGCCTCTCAACCGCTGAGGCGTGGTTTCAATCCCAGGCCAGTCCATGTCGAATATATGTATATACAGTGGCTCTGGCTCAGGCTTCTATCACAGTAATTTGATTTTCCCGGTTAGTAGCATTCGTTGAGTGCTGCTGCGCTTTTCATTCAACTACCGCCGACGCTATATAGTGTTAGAATTTAGTAGCTTCAATAAATAAAACGCTTATTTCTGTCTGTCTCTGTCAATTTGTAATCTGTAAACTTCTCCGAACGGGGTTTGAAGTTAAAATACACATTTTGAAAAATTTGATTAGGAAAGAGGTACTAATCGTGTTTGTTTGATTGTCAACGATTTATTCTTATTAGTGCAATAAACGGTAGCAAACGACGTACCTTTAAAGTCATTGACCTCGGGCAATAGAATGACTTAAAGCTTAGCTAAGAGCATAATGAAGATTTTGCGGCACAGCTGAATGAAGCGAGACGTTGTTTAAGACTCACAGGTCTCTGTTGTTTAGTCGCTGAAAGATCAGATGACCCAATCAAGTATTCGCCTTCCTGCTGTCACCAGCTGCATGAGAGTAACGCTGAACGATTACCGGATAGAATTTCTCGTAGCCTGCACATTCTGGCTTTCAGAAGCAAATTGTGGACGAACATGAGAATAGAACAGGCCGAAAATTGAGTCCGAATTGATGTATAGATATTAATGGCACCATTACACGCCACCTGTTCGGTGTTGGTAGCTGTACACTGTTACAGAATAGATACACACATGATGCCGTAGCAGTGTTCCAGTAGATGAGCAGCAAAATTTAAAATCGTATTATGGCCACAGAGCACCAGGGAACTGAAAAGGGGGAGGGAGAAGGTCATCAAACTAAGGGCCGTGAAGTTGGTGTCGTTATAACACCTTTGTATAAGCGCAGGGGCAGGAACGTACAAATTATGCTGATTCCAGTCCAATTGCTATTAAGTGAACAGCGCACAACGCTCGTGCCAAGTTGTAAAATCTTCCTGTTGTTGTAGGCTATCTGACCAGAATGAACAGAATTTCGTTTTGATTCTTTTATATTTCTGCTTCGAATTTTGGTGTTTATTGCTTAGTCCTGAATGAAACCACCAGATTGTGTTTTATTTACACTGGACATTAGCCATCGTCTAGGTTTGTGTTACGACGCTACGTTTCGGAACCTGCTTCCACTTCCAACTTCAGGGAAAAGTTGGGAGTATGTAGTTTAATGGGTCCATTTGTCTGCTGATTCCAAAGGACCCGGATCCTCAAAGAACAACACCCCCCTCCACAAAACCAGGTTCCTAAATGTTGTATTTCTGGTTTCATGTTCAACTTCAGACGATGGATATTGGCCAGGGTATAGAAATATCCATCATAAATACTCAGGAATTAGTGACTTAGTGTTCCTTGAGAATTGACCACTATCTGGCGTAGAGCCTATTCTTATGAAGGTTTGTAGTGTGGCCCTGTTCGACTCCAGTTAAACAACAAGGATATGCAAGAAGTGTAAAAGCCTGCTCAAATGAGTCCAGTTTACGAAGCTGGTGTGTTCGTTCCTACTGCGCTTTATTTTTCCCCTTGCTTAAATATAACGTTATAAAATAATATGTTACGTTTTATTTCACAAAGTTCCTCAATAATTATGGTGATAGATACGACGTATTATTATTACTGTTATTATTATTATTACATTATCTCCATTATGCAGGGTATTCACACTTACATACCTGAAACAAACCATGTTTCTAGGGTATACAGTGTCGCAGCTGTTCCGCACTTACTATTCATGGTGCATGTAAGGCTGTCTTCAATGTTAAACTCTTTAGTGCTTCTACATTAGCACTTCCCGCAGTAAGTGTGCTGTGTCCAATACAGCTGTTTTCTGTAGTTCCTTGATATCGTGCTTTCCCGGTATGCTGCTCAAGTATTTTCTGAAAGATTTTGAAATGGTTCCAGTTGCCCCTGTTACTACTGCCGTCACCTTTGGTTTTACATTCCACATGCGCTGTATTCCTGCCATCAAGTCTTTATATTTTAAAATCTTCTCGGCTTCTTTCTTTATCACATTTCTGTCTCCCGGGATTGCTACATCAATTGACATACTGTTCATTCTTCATTATCCCGAATTATGATGTTCGGTTTATTGTTGGGGATGGTTCTGTCGGTTTGCACTTGTTGATCCCATAATATGGTGACCTTGCCCACTTGACTTGTTTCTACTGACTTTGGTATATGTTCATATCGGAGTTCACTGTCTAATTTTACCCCTATTTCCTTACATGTATTGAAGTGTAGTTGAGTGCACACTCTATCATTTCTTTTAATGTATTGTTGTTTTGCCAGTATTGGGCAGGCTGATATAATGTAGTCTACTCTTTCCTCATTATCATCATCATCATCATCATCATCATCGTAATCCTCTTATTTTTTGGGCTTCCGGCACATATTGCCTGCTAACACCAGGTATTCTGCAATATATACTTTTCCATTTCTTATATTATACACTCTGTCGTATAAGTTAGATGACGTAACAGCAATGTAGCAATATTTCATTAAGGTAAACTTATTCCCACAAGCGAAATACTTCACGATTATCTTTTCAGAAACAAGGAATAAGCAAAGAAATAAACAGAAGTACGTGGGAAAATTATGCATATGTATATTACACACAAGGAGTGAGACTGAAAGTAAAGGAAGTAAAGGAATAAACAGAAAAGTGGAAGGACAGGAAGGTAGAAAGGAAGTACATGCTAAAGTAGAGCAGGCGGACATAACTTGAGGCAAAGTGATATCATTGTGGCTGGGATATTTTAGAATATTTACTTTCGCTATTGTTCTCATTTTCCTGACTCTCACACATCAATTCCTCCTCCGTCAAATACTCCTGGGAGTGACAAGTTTAGGATAGCCAGACTACCGGTGCGCTGTTCAGCCCCTTCATCCTCCGAATGCCTTCCGGCGACAACATGTTTCAATTCTGTGGCAGCTACAGGAAGCCTACAGAATTACACTTCCTTTCCATTTTTCCCCGGTTTCCGTCGGATCCACAGTTCTTGGAATCCCACAATTGGCCAACAGTAGTGTCTGCATAGACATTAACAGTAAGCCGCATTTAAATTAGACTGTCATTATTTTCCGTTATGCCTTTCACATATCAGGCCACAGTTATCTCCTGATTTATTTTTACTTCCTTACGCGTCTGTATGTTAGTGTATTATTGGGCAGCAATTACGTGCCCTTTCTGTAAACAAGAACATTTTTTAATTTAAAACAGTCAACAGACATCTTTCAATTGGCCTGGGAGCAAACCTGTACGAGAATAACATGCATGAATTTCAAAGTGGTTATAAAAATAATTATGGGAACTCTAATTATTTTGCATTTCTACAGTACTCTGCTGTTTCCTGTCGTCATGGAAAACCAACTGAAAAGTTGTTTACGTAAAGCTAACACCATTGAAACTTTTCGTCCGGTGGCACGTGAGATGTATGTCATAGTACTCTTCAGTTTTGCTGCATTACTGTCTGCTGGAATGAAATGATTATTGTTACGGTGTGGTTGGTGACAGCGCGGTAGACAATGACGCGGAATGAAAAAATGGTGGCTATTCAGTTGAAACCTATTCGCGATACTGCTAAGCTGATAACATGGCTGTGTGCATGGCAGAGCGGATTACCATGAGCTGTACCGTACAACGGGTGAATGACAACAAACGGGTGTAGTGTGGTACTGTTCTACAGCCGCTGCAGGTGCGGAATGAGGCCACACAAGACCAGGATCTGCAGGTTCTTGGTGCCGTAGGCTGGCAGCCACTTGAATCTGATGGGAGAATGCGTGTGTATGCAAGACCGTTGTGGTGAAGTTATATAGGATG
This sequence comes from Coptotermes formosanus, assembly GCA_013340265.1. Taxonomy (NCBI): domain Eukaryota; kingdom Metazoa; phylum Arthropoda; class Insecta; order Blattodea; family Rhinotermitidae; genus Coptotermes; species Coptotermes formosanus. The sequence continues at coordinate 558,086 of BLKM01000700.1, forward strand.
CTTCGTTCGTGGCGACGTGGCATGGGCATGAGGCACAGCTAGGACCATGTCATTTCAGCACCCGGGAATGTGTGGGAAAAGTCTTCGTGAATTGAGACTTTACCATACTTTTGAGCTACAGTTCAGCAGCATTTGCCAAGTGGGTTTCAAATAATTCAAGAAAATCCTTGTCCGGGAAAGGTGACCTCGGCGCCGATAATGTAACCTTTCTTCTCTTACGAAGTAAGAGTGGTTACATGAACGTGAGAGATACTTTTGATCAGCTGACGCGATGCCTTTCGTATCTTCTTTCAACAGCGTTGACGAATAAGGAGGTCAAATTAAATTGGCACAGCAGAGAGCTTATAACTACAGCAGACCTGAGAGTTAGTAGACAAGTCTGCTTGCGAAGTAAATCAGTGGAACAGCTGTTGCAGTGAAACGTATTTAACCCTTTAAAGACGAATCGCAAACAGTTTTATTTAAAGACCCGGTTCGTACCGCGCAGTAAACACTCTCCACCTCAGTTATAAAAACCAGTCTGTTAATGTCATATAGGGAAATAGCCGCTGTTTGTTCTGAGATCCATACAAAACACATAGGCCTATAAACTGTGGGCAGAACTTTGAATTTTTGAATGTTAAACTTGTTGGTGTGTCAAAAGGAACTTTGAATTTTTGAATGTTAAACTTGTTGGTGTGTCAAGTAGCCAGTAGGCCTTAAAAGGTTAAGTCGTATGCTAGGGGGAAACGCTGTTCGATTCGAGGCCGGAAGGGGCATTAAAAGATGGCAGCTGTATTTCCTTAGACGAAGTAGGAAATCGTATGTGTTAAAGAGTTGGGGTTATGAATTCAGAAATTCTGATATGTTGCTGAAGTTTTGAAGGTTATTCGTATCATTCTTATATTTTTCGTACTTTAATTTACATTTAGCATAAAAAATCAACGAAATCCTTATGAATAAATGGAGTGCAATCTGTGCCGGAAGCACGACAATCCCTGTACCGTATGAGAATAAATTTTCTAATGCATTTCAGGGCTGTAAATTTAAGTTCCTTCTTTATGCATGCTCATTTGCTTTTCAACCCTTCTCATTCGTTGTTCTGTAGGAGACTTAAAATTAAGCATCATCTTATCAATTAGTTTATGTTCATAACTTCGCTGCAAACTTTGCATATTAAATTTTTTCACCAGTATGCATGTAAGTCACCTAACCAAATCTGGATACGACGTAATTTGAGATCGCCTTGTCGCCATATTTCTAATGTTCCTAACGTCGTTGCTGGTACAGTGGATATAAGTATTTAAAGGACAAGAAACGCCACTCGTATGTAGAATTCTGAAACTTATGAGCATTAATTTAACTTCGGGACACATTCGCTTCATATGTAACTGTGTACTGTAACTGTTGTTCAAACTGCATAGCGTAAGGTAGGGGTAGGCCTTTGGTCTTACGTCGTGATTTTAACTGAAAGACGGCCTTAACTGAAGCAGTAAACTTTATGTATGTTCTACGTAAATATTTTCTGTACAGCCGTACTTGTTTTGAGAATTATCGGCATATTAATGAATTTTAAGATTGTGCATTCCATGTCGCCAATATCTTTTTCTTATTAGGGAATTTCCATACGAAGACATTTCGTTCATTTACCCTCTTTACGTGTTTTTGTTTTGAAATTCGATGGTTTAGGACTTTTCACATTTTGTAGTATTAGATTTAATTTGTCCTTTATGGTTCGTTGACAGGGCTTCTTGCTTATTTTAATTAAATTCCTTGAACACGTCTGTAATACCAATTTCGGCTTCGCGTCCCATACATGCATGTTCCCCATATCTGGTAAATTATGCAGGCTGCTTTTCAGCGACAGGGCTCGCATGGCGCCGGTTGTCCGACTGCCACTGTCATTAAGTTCATGTCATTGCTCAGTTCCGCCTGATATTGGCGGGTTTCGTGGCACTGCCGCACCTCCGTACATTTCCACCTTATGCATTGTTCGAAAAGTTATAGCTTAGTGGGACAGAGGCTGAAGTTCATTAGCAACGGGAAGTGAACCGCCACCATTGTGTCCAAAATTCATCTCCCTCCTTCACTGTTTTTATTTGCAGTGCTTTGACAGATTTAAATCTAGATGGAGAGTGCCGCTAGTGCAGTAGAATCTGTTTCACTATGACTAGTATTCCGACTACTACTACTACTACTACTACTACTACTACTACTACTACTACTACTACTAATAAGAAGAAGAAGAAGAAGGAGAAGAAGAAGAAGAATACTGATGCTACTACTAATAGCAATAATATTCACAGAAGTTTAATTTGCCTTTTGTCTCTCCGGAAATATTTTCTTGTAATTCAATAACTGTGAGAATAAATATATTATCCAGCAAGGATAAATGTTGTTATGTAGTAAAAAGCAACATTTATCCAGCAATTTTACCCATTGTTCTCAAGTATTTTAACGTCAAAATGTACGTCTGGCGAAAAGTCGCGAAAACTCTACAACCGTTGTTTCAGCTACTGATTAACCAATACTCTTTTACAGTTTTATCGTTGTAGTGACTGTGAACTTATGAGATCTCATAGAGTAAAATGATAATGATGAATTTGTAATACATTACATTTTATCTTTTAAACACTGTATGTTAGCCCGATGGTGGTCAGTGGTGAGTGGAACATGTAGCTACTTTTTGAATAAACACAGTTACATCAGACTGACCATTTGTTGCTCAATGTTCCCTAACACAACGGGATGAATCCTATCAAATTAGATCGACTGAGACTCAAAAGTTTATGAAGAACCGTGCTATTAACCATCGTTATCGGAAAATAAAATAACAGTAGTTGTTTATATGTTATGTACCATGCAAATTTACAAGTTAATTAGAGCAGAAAAATAACTTTGTGAATTTTGTGCATAATTGTTGGTTTATTGTAATTAACATTGGTTTTATTGCTGTTGTGATTGTTGTTGTTACTGTTATGGTGCTAGTATTTTCTTATTATTTTATGTTAAATTCACAAAATCGGATACAACATCTGACTTACGTTCTTTAAACGCTCATGTTAACAAGATTCTCGCCAATCTCTTAGGCTGTGTAACTGAGTTAGTTATTCTGAACGTTTCGAAGTAATTTAATGCCTCCTTCTTCAAAAGTCATGGAGTCAAGCACCATTAACATCACATTCAAGAAGATCGGAATCTTCAATTATACCGCTGTAAAAACCTCAGATGTCACGTACGTTAAAAGGCTTTCTTTGAGGCAGGGCTTTCATAATTATCAAACATTTCCCGACAGCAAGCTAAATATTCCTGCTGATCATTGTTGGTGAAATTTAAACAGCTGAGACGTCGCACCTGCTTGTAACGCTGTCCGCAGCTTTGCTTCTTGTTGGTGAAGATCTGTTTCCGAGGCCCTGCGCGAATTGCAATTCCCCATGATGCATATATATTCTGTGTTTATTGATACGATGTAGCTTGATTTGTTTCTCTTTTGAGCTTACTTTTGTAGGCTGGATAAAACAAGTTATTTATTCTACTTCTTAACTATTGTATAACAACAGAGGGAGATTTGTATATTATATTCATTGAGTCTGATATGCTTATTCAACTAGGTAGGTTAATTAATATATGTTTTAATAAAACTATAGTAACTTTTGTATAGGTCAGTACTGTGCAGCCTAACTTACGTCACACCTTCATTGCTCGTAATTGTAAAGTAAAAGCAGAAAGTCTTCCCAAGGCCCCCCCCCCCCCCCCGTCTTGCATATGCTCATTGTGTTTTCTGTTTTCGTTTGTATAAGCTAATAATTTTACAAGTTAATCATTTATGTGCATATGGGCCTAGTTTTCTCCAGCACAGATATCCAATGCATTGCTCTCGCAGATGTAACTTCAAAGCCCCTGACCTTCGCCATGTTTGCGATGTACAGCATTCAAATGTGTAACACAAAATGTCTAGATACAGTCATGTTTTGATTCACTAGCCAACTCAACGTGCCAGAACCCTTAATATATTGATCATCGCCATTAAACCATAAATTTAACATGGATAACGCCCGTCCACCACTTTTTGCTGTTCCCGCATGCAAAATGTTGCCTGGACGAAAGTAAGATACTGTTTGGAAGACTCACTGCTGGCTTTAAGGTTTGTCCTTACGTGATCCTACTGACACTGCGATCTGACAAGTTATTACGCTTACACTAGCTAGCTAGCTAGCTAACTAACTAACTAACTAACTAACTAACTAACTAACTAACTAACTAACTAACTAACTAACTAACTAACTAACTCACTCACTCACTCACTCACTCACTCACTCACTCACTCACTCACTCACTCACTAACCAACCAACCGACTAACTAACTAACTAACTAACTAACCAACCAACCAACCAACCAACCAACCAACCAACCAACCAACCGACTAACCAACCGACTGACTGACTGACTGACTAACTAACTAACTAACTAACTAACTAACTAACTAACTAACTAACTAACTAACTAACTGACTGACTGACTGACTAACTAACTAACTAACTAACTAATTAACCAACTAACTAACCAACTGACTAACTAACTGACTGACTGGCTAGCTAACTAACTAACTAACTAACTAACTAACTAACTAACTAACTAACCAACCAACCAACCAACCAACCAACTGACTGACTGACTGACTGACTGACTGACTGACTGACTAACTAACTAACTAACTAACTAACTAACTGACTGACTAACTGACTGACTGACTAACTAACTAACTGACTAACAACTGACTAACTAACTAACTAACTAACTAACTAACTAACTAACTCCATGGAGCAGAGTCCTTTCTGAGAAACTAAGAGGTCCTCAGCTAGTCAAGAAATTCCCTGCATTTTATGGAACCCGAAAGTTCATTACCGCATTCGCACAAGCCCGCCATCTGTCCCTATCCTGAGCCGTATCAATCAAGTCCGCGCACCTCCATCCCACTTCTTGAAGATCCATTTTAATATTATCCTCCCATCTGAGTCTGGGTCTTCCAAGTGGTCTCCTTCCCTCAGGTCTCCCCACCAAAATCCTGTACGCACCTCTCCCCTCGTCCATACGTTCTATATGCCCCGCCCCTCTCATTCGTCTTAATTTGATCACCCGAATAATATTTGGCGATGAGTACAGATCATTAAGTTCCTCGTCATGTAGTCTTTTCCAATCCCCTGTTACCTCGTCCGTCTTATGCTTCAGCGCCCTTTTCTCGAACACCCTCAGGTTATATTTCTCCCTCATGGTGAGAGACCAAGTTTCACATCCATACAAAACAACAGGCAGAATGATAGTTCACGGCAGTTTTAGGAAGTTTACGTTTGTCGGTCACTGGTTCAGTAAGACGTAACTTACACAAGACACAATAATGAAGGAGATTAATCTCTTCTTACAAAGCAAGGAATGTAAACTAAAAGGAAAGAGATGCTTTCATTGTGTGACTTAGATACAAGTTTTCTAAACCCAATCGGCCTTTCAGAACAGGTCTTTAACGCAGCTTTAACGTTCAGTAACCTTGCATGTTTTGCACACAGTGTATTTTAGCGTTCAATGCGGTTCTTAGAATAAGCAGCAGTTATTTCATCGGAAAACATTGACTGATTATTCTTTTAAACGAAGGAAGTGTAGTGAAGATGCAAGTTTTCTGAGATCTTTTGCAATGTTGCTGTGAATTCAAATATTTTACAAGAAGTCGGGTATTATACTTTGAGGGATGAACTTCACTATTATTTTTTAATTAAAAGGAATCTATGCCAAATTAAGCGGTAGCCACTGTATCATATTATCCATAAAGCAGCTCTCCCAATACAAATACTAAAATTCGGCTCAAATGCAGTAACTGCTCAATTTATTCTCACAACTGCATACTCAAACGGCCCACTTCACATCGCCTTAACTTCTTCTTCGATTTCCAAAGTTTTTCTACCTTGCTTCTGACCTTCCTATAGCAGAACTAGCGAGCATCGCCAATAACCGTCAGGGTCATTCAAGTTTCTCCTTCCCTGTGAAAAATTCAAGGGTTCACATCGTTTATTCACATTTTACGGATGACTCTTGAACCGGAACATTAAAATTTGGCGTAGATTTGGCTAGAATTTAATATTAGGAATAACGACTAATGTATGCTGAGTGCCTTACCTCGCACCTGTGCCTCCCTCATAAATTGGAAGACATCTTTACTGCAGCTTCCAAGCAGTGTAGTTATAAAGCCAATTCTTTGAGTTGGAGTAAATCTGCCTTAGAGGTGTAGGTCACTGGGGAAAACGGTAAGCCAAGAGAGGGAAAGATAGGAAACGACTGATCCCTTTTCTCCAAATCGCTTTCAATAGTCAGAGTTCCTATAAAGTGTCCTATAACTCCACATTGCACCATTTTCAAATCGCGGACGATTGACTTCAGACCATGAGAGCCCCGTTGTAATATATGGACTTGTAAGATATGGAAGCTCAATCTATTGGCCCTCGTCGTCTGAATGTGCCAGTGTGACATGCAGTGTTCACAGGAGGTTTTATTCATCCATCGAATCACTTATACACCGTCTTTCCTGTTTACGTGACCTTAAGATATATTTTGAAGTGTTTAGTGATTGGTATCACTGAACACTGAGGGATATATTTGACCTTAAAGAGAGGGAGTAACAAAGCGGAGGAGAAAGTTTCATATCAGCATAAATGGAAGTATTTTGGCGCTCTGTACCGTACGCGAAATGTTAATAAAGTGATCAAATGAAGGAAGATTGAAGAGGCTGTTACTGTAGCACACACATTGAGGAGACTAGAAATGCATGCAAAATTTTAGTCAAGGACCTTGAATTTAGACCTTCCGTGTGTGGGAGACCAAATTTGTCGCCTCTTAACGAAATGTGAAGATGCGAAATGCATTCACGTAGCTCGTGAATGAGACTAGTTTAAGGGTTTTCGTGGACCCGATGTTAAAGCTGGGGGTTCGGTATAAGGCGAAAAATTTCTTGACAAGCTGAGGGAAGGTTACATTCTGAAGAAGTAACACGCATTGGAATCATTGACAGCCAAATTTTGTGCAGAAAGTAAATAAATTTCTTCAATTGTCAAATACGAATGTGTAACTGTCACTGAAGGATACTGGCATAAATCGAGAATCAGCTATACCACTGTGCAGTAATGTTTGTAGGACTTAATGTAACAAGACGTGACACATTCATGAAACCTCTGAACCTCACAAAATATACACTAAACTTAATATAATACGTTTTCCGTGCAGTCTTTTATTGTGTGCAGTAGCTGGCGTAATAAAAGTGTATATTACACACTAAACGTTTACGGTAGTTTAAATTTAAATTTATAAGCTGGTTTCTATCATGTAATAATGAACAAAACGTGATTTCACGTTATTAAAGGCTTTAAAATATTCAAAGCTTTGCTACTGTGATCAAGAAAGTATATCAGACAGGGAACATTTGGGGACACGTGACAGATTATAATAGTGGAGAATCGGCACGTCGCGAAGTCTGTAGCTGTTAAGGGGGTACTTACCAACAGTTTCAACATTCGGTAACCATAACATTATTATCAACATTAACCCTTTAAAGACGAAGCGTGTCTTTTTCATATAAGGACTCAATGCGTACCGCTCTGTAAACACTCTCCACTTCGGTTATAAAAACCAATCTCTTAATGCGGTATACGGCAAAAGTTGCTGTTTGTTCTGAGACCCGTACAAAACACATAAACGCAATGTGGGCACCACGTAGAATTTTTTAATGTTAAACCTGGTGGTACGTAAAGTTACCGCTAGGCTTTAAAAGGTTAAGTTAGTATACGTTTGTGGTGGCTGTGATAATTTATCGCGTTTTTATGCGTCCCCGTACACAAAATAACGGCATGTCTCAAAGAAACACTGACAGACGTCTGTATCCCTACCTCCATTGAACCCACCGCCACGTTTACTGTCATTGCTAACAGCCAGTCCTGACTAACGTGTCAGTTTAAGAACACACCTTTGTCACAAAACTTTAGACTTGACTTATAAAAATTTGATACTATATATGTAATCGCATTATTATAGTACGCACCAGTTTTAGGTGTCTACATGTTAACGCTTCTACCGTAACCCACCTCCCCTTCGTAAAGGATCCTTGACTGACAAGTCTTACATTAAACAAGATCGTTTATCATAGATCCATGATGTTTACTTGGATATATACTGTTTGCTTACAGTAAATATTGGATATAATGGCACCGTGTTCACATGCCTGATAGATTGTGCGTATGCTTTCGCCAGGCACGGGGAATATAAGCAACCATTAATCGTATGAAATTAACGAAAGGCTTGGCACAAATACATCGTCCGTGTAAGTCGGTGTGTAAATTACAAATTGCACGAAATCGTAACTGAAGCAGAGTAGAGTGACCTTCATGTGGGATTCTCCTGGAAAAATTTGATGTTACTAGTGTTTGTCGGCTTGTTAAGGAAAGCGACATCTCGGGTCCATGTCTTTAACAGTGACACTGAAAGCAGTTCACCCGTTGAAGGACCAGACTAAATTCCAACACCCTGCGGAGTACCTCTTTCAGAAGTTAATATTTACCCAGGAAGTGAAGAAAGTTTCGTCTTTTAATAGGACCCGCATTTTCATTCATACCTGGGTGCAGAAGAGCCTGCCACTGGCCGTACTTTGATCCACATAAAATCCAACCCAACCAAAATCTTGCAAATTTAATATGCTCCATGCCCGTGCATTAGTTCACATAAAAGTAATAAAGCACCAGCGGCACATGTTCATTAACAGTATCGAAACAGCTTTATATGTAAATAACCGTTCTCCCTGAAAATGATCCGGCGGGGTTGAAACATATAGGAAGAAGAAATATTAATAGCGAATATAACATTACACATTGTGCATTTAGTTGGTGGCTTATTGCTTTTATAAAATCTTGCACTTCATTTCTTTAGATTCCATTCTAATATTATCCTGTCATCTACGCCTAGGCTTTTCAAGTGATCATCTCTCTTTAATTTGTTCTTTCCCACTAACAATTTCAAATTTCTCGTCTGTTTCCATTCTGCTACGTTACCCTTCACTTCTACATTCTTTTTTATAAAGATTTTCAAGCTCCTGTTATGCTCTTTCCCCCGATTCTTGTCTCTTTGTTCCAACTGTTCTAGTAGGCATCCTAGCCCTGAAACACCCTCGTTATGTGTTCTTCCCTTACGGCAGAGTCTCATATATCGTCTATACAAAGAAGAAGGTAACATGTTCGTTTGATATACTGAATTCAATGGTAGCAGGCTTTGCCTTAGTTAATTTTTTTTAAATTTAATTCTTATTTTGAAATAAATGTATTGTGCCGCATTAATACAAAAAGTAAAATAGGATGTCTCTAGCAGCAGTGTGGCTGCCCACAATTAGTTCGTTGGTTAATGCCTGTAAAATTATCCTTATCCCCAGCAATTTTGCGCTCAAGGGAACAACTTCCCTTATACGTTACCGTCTCTCCCACAGCACCTTTTTTCTCCACTCCCGTATAGTTAAAGGTCCACCTACTCTGAAGCACCGATGTCGTTTTCCCCTCTGCGTTGTGGAGTGTTATTTATGTTGAAAACTCTCTATTTTTCCGGCCTTTTGTTCGCTATGCGTTATTGTATGCGTTTGGTTTTTTAAGCAGAATAGAAGGTTTAGAGGGTTGGGTGAGTGGGTGGGAGGGAGGAGTGTTTTGTGCGACAATCGGAAGTGACCTGTGTCCTACACGTTAATTACGAGGAACATGTTCCGGTCGTGCGGCTTACAACAGAGGAAATGGATTTGGTCTCCCAGACAGTTAAATCCTCTTTTTACCCTCTACTTTGAAAAATAAATACCTTTTATTTTTGTTTTCTTTGGTTTATGGTTCCAGTTCATTGTAAATTCTACAGTTATGATCGCTTGAATTTACAAATACGCATAACTGTAACATTTAATTACCCTTTAGCAAGATTTAATACATGCTTCTGGATATCGGGTATGTGAAGTTGTGGACCTTTTGAGCCCACACACACTTCTGAAACACAGACATCAGGCTTATTAGATCACTATCCTACATCTGCCTGCGTGCCACGTATCTGTATAAACATTGCAAATATTGAACCACACGATTGATTTTCACAAAATTTTGTGTTAATATCATACCATTAAAGGCCACCAGAAATATTGTATATTTTCATTTCGCAGCATCGCGAATAACAATATGGAGGGAGCACAAACTTGGTGGAAAAGAAACACGTGTCAGGTTTGTATGTCTTTTTATACCATAAAGAAAGATGCTGTTCACTGCTGAACTTCGCTCACTTATTTCCACAAGTAGCCCATTTATACTCTAGCAAGTCACTGCTTTCCCAGAATCGGTGAATCTTGTCATATCAGTTTCATGCACATTGCCTTACGTTTTAAATATAAATCTTCGTTTATTTGTTTATTTGGTAACATAAACTGAAAGTTGTTCTGATGACACTTGAGCATTAAAACCGTTTTTGAAAAATGAAATTGATTTTAGACCCTCTTGGATTTCGAGGACACGCAATACACACAGTTTAGCCGCAGAAAATTAGTTTTTGTTAATACAGCGATGTGACGTAATTTTCAGCTTCGTGGCCTATTGTCTTCTTTCTGCATAATATTATTTTACTTCTCATTTCACTAAAATCATAGATTGCTAAGCACAATAAATACAGTGGTAGGGAATTTAGAATTTTATGTGAGAATGAAGTGTTTTAAAGAGATTGTAGCTGAGGTTTGAACTCCTCTGGAACATTTCGCCATGGCGACCAGTAAACATTTACAGACGTTTCGGTTGAACAACTTTACTTTGAAGATTAACTCGGACTGCTTCTCTGAATACGAAAGTACTACGATACTTTAAAACATCGGTCAGTATGTATAATTAGTCACAACGACGTATACCAGAATACTTTAGTGCTTACCGTCACTGCTGTGTGAACCTCACACTTCGCAGGGTTCAGCTGATTTAGGTCTTAATTAGAATCGGCAAGCCTCATTGCTCGTATGCATGGAAGTTTTTCTGACACTTTTAATTGTGGATGGGTACACAGAAGATAAAACTCTGTGCGATGCGAAGCCTTGCGGTTGTTATATAGTTATCGACGTTTCTGAATACTCTTGGACTACTTTCTTATATATTCAAAATGGTGGCAGCAGACTTTTCCGATACGTCTGTAAGTATTTACTCTTCGTCATGGCGTCATATCCTATCAGCCTTGAATCTTTATTAACACTGTGAAGTACTCAAATTACGTAGTAGATGTAAAGAGGCGAGACAGAGAAAGAGAGACAGAGAAAGAGAGAGAGAGAGAAGTGTTTATTTAAGGACGCTGTCAGTCATATAGCATCGGTGCTGAATAAATGAAACATGAGTATGGGGTACTGGTATAATTATACGGGAAAGGGAAAACCGAAGTCCTCGGAGAAAAACCTGCCTCAGTGCCACTTTATGTATGCTTGTAGTTAATAATTTCCGACTAAAGTGTATGCTTTTATAATGGCCTACCTTCCTGCTGTGTCTTGCCCGTCTCAGTTGTCATTGTTTTATTACCTTATATGCTACAAATGTGTGGCAAAGTGTTCGAAACGTTATGCATCTCAAGTGACCTTATCCGTCCACTATTTATTTCATTTTCAAATATTCTGTTTAGTAGCTACTCTCTCTTCTTAAAGAACCTCCAGACGTTGTCCCACTTTGTCATTTAATTTGAGAATTCGTTTCTCACCCTAGACTGCAGGGCGACAGCATATTTTTTCTTTAAATCTGATAAAGTCTTCAGAAATATGCACGAGATTACGATTGTCGGAGGTAACGTTCGTATAAAGCTTTATGATTATTGCGAAAATATATGCACAGTTAAATGTTTAAACTTGCAATATTATTACCAGTGGATCTTGTAAAGATTTCTGGTCTTCACTCGGAAATTTGAGTGGGATATCAGTGCGGAATAAATCCAAAATTATCCCTAAATAAAAACCCTTTTTAGACGACATTGGCCTGCGTGTAATTTTTCCATTTATTTTGTTAAGGATGTGTGTAGTCAGGCAAGCTGCTGTAGAACCTGAAATGTACAGCAGAGGGGGTATAAAACCGAGAAATATGGAAGATACAGCACTAACACTTTCTCCTAGGTGTAATAATTCAAAGCGTGTCTAGCGTTAATGCTCAAGTAAAGAAGAACATTTGGAGGCTAGAAATGAGATATAAAAGAAATATTTATGGACTTATACATGTACGTATTTCTTTCTTGTAACTGTATCTTCGCCATTTATTTAGGCAACGCGGAAAAAGATTTTCACTGAAATTGTATCTGAAAGTGGATGAAAGGGGGAAAAAGCTCTGGGATGTGCAGACGGAAATTACCTAGCTTGTGAGGGAATTGCTTAATGCTGTCTCCATGGAGTAGAATCCCTGAGAAGCTCATAAGAGATGGGCAAGTAAATAAATTAACGCTTTTTTCGTATCCAAATACTCATTGTTGTGTTCTCAAGAACTTACCGTTCTTTTCTATCGCGGTTTACATGAAGACACTCCACATTATTGTACGGATTTTTTTGTAGTTTTTGCTTTAATATTATCCTCCTGACTCTCTCTGTCTGTCAAGTGTCTCTTCCGTCCAGGTTTCCGCCAACATTCTTGCATTCAGTTCTCATGTTCTAAACCTTTCTGTTTTATGTGCGAGATAGATATTGTAGTATTAATTTGAAACAAAACCATAACCGTGATAACCGGAAGGTCAGTCCCTGGAATATAATCTTTCTTTTTATTCTGGGGCAGGTATAAAATACGAACAAATAATTTGTCATAATAAAGCCCATCATTTGTCCGTGAAAAGCGACTATATATTTAAAAATCTGGAAATTCTAGTTGAGATATCAGTAGTCACAGTCGTAAATTTTACCTTTTAATTCTTGCATACAGCCTGATGATAGCTTGATCTTGAGCCGAAACGTGTACTTGTAGCTGATTTACTGACTTAAACATTTAACTGTGTTTCGCGGACAAGCATTGGTTTTGTTGTTATCATAACTTAGCGAAATGAATCACCTGAAGCTTAAATAACTTGCGCTTCTGGTCTGAAGCTTCTTACTGGTAGTCCAAAGAAGCACTAATCTCACCGTCTTTTGATTTCCACCTCACCTGGCATTTTGTCAAAAATCTGCATTTCGCGATAGTAAAATCAAAACTTCTATTCTTGAAGTATTTAATAGACGTAACAGCTCTTATCTGCATAACAATGGTTTTATTCTATTATATTATTATACGTAAATATAATAATTATGAATATAAATTATCTAGTACGACGTGTTTCAAAAAAGTATAAGTCATCTTCAGTATACTGTAAAACGTAATGAAGTTTATCTTGTTTATTTCACTTACACCACATCAGCAACAGCTGTCATGTAAGTACAATAAACAAGCAAAGCCTCATTACGTTTCACAGTAACCTGAAGGTGACCTGTACAGGTAGAAACATGTCGTGCAAGGAGTTAATGTATTGTTATAATTATCGTGTTTACTCATAATAATGTAATACAATGAAAAAGTTGTGGAAATATGAAATCATTACTTCGTTAAATACCACCTCGCGTAGCCATACGGGAAGCAAATTATAAAGAAAAAAAAAGAAGAAGCTTCTATTCTGTCTGGGAATCCTATTTTTCGAATTAAAATACTTAAGTGTTTTATTGGGCTTTGATGGAATATATTCTCAGGTACCACGACTCATTCAGCTAAACGTCAAGAACCACCATTGGGACGCGTCCCACCAGTTGATAAACATGACCACGAAATGCAGTATGCAAATAGGTATTAGAATATGCACGTAATAATTAGCCTACAGGTAAATAACATTTGTCAAAATTATATATTGAAGTTTATTTTGTGTCTTGCAGAGAACACAGTTCATGTCCGTTACTAAAACTAGCCAGGTGTGTTGTGTATGTAAAAGTGAACTTTTAATTTAAAATCATCAGAAGCCCAAAAATACAATCTGACGGCAAAATACAGCGTTTAGTAGTGTTACAGCAGGTGGCATATATAGTATATTTACCGCCTGACTTCGAGCAGTTAGAAAAACACGACAGTCGTTCCCTTTAGAAATTCATAGTTTTGTGACTTTTTCATGTTCGTAAGATAACGATTTGGAATCTGGCCTCGAGACCTGCTATACTGTGTTACATTAGACCTTCCGTGGGGTTCCTGGTAGGGGCCTAATAATACTGTAACCGACACAGGTGTTACTCCTGCTTGTACTGAGTCACAATTCATCGTCATCATTTTATGCGTATATACACATATATGTATAATGAAATTTGTAATGTTCTTTCTCTAAATAAACAGTAAACACAGTCAAGGCCTACTCCTGCAACATTCCATTCCATTCCAACGTGTCACATATTTGTAATATGCATCTCGAGAGAACGGCTGTAATGTAGTTCTGATGTCTTACTCAGCTAACATCTTATAAGAAATACCACGTCCATAACTCTGTAAGTAGTTTTTCCCTCTTGAAGGTTTTCGGCCTGTAGTGACTTCTCGGTTCAAAGAGAGTATCATGAGGCTTAGAGATGAAGAAATTGTGAAATTGTTTCCTACGTAATATCCCTCATTCCGAATTTTAATAAGTTTCTCTAAGTTCCCTCTCTTTGTTTTTTAATAGCCCATCATACTGTCGTCTGCCATAAAGATAAGAGCTGTAAAAATTCCTTACGTTCTGTGTCATTCTACATTCAACATGAAACGCAAATTTTATTTTCTTGTCATATCCCAGCCGTCACTTGTCAAGGATTCAGTATTGATACCATACTGAAAGAGGTACGGAAAGCAGTACATTATATTGATTGCTATAAATTGTTCTGTTTTTATATTTCCGTTCCTCTTCGGACGTACCGCCATTCGAACTGGCGTTATGTTAACGTGTAACATTTTGTCTACAAACCAGCTGTGGATTAATAGCATGGTCCCTGTGACACTCTGTTGGGGAGCAGGTCCACGATTTTGTGACGCAAATGCTCACGTGTTCGACATATCTCTACCTGCCTGAGCTGATAATGACTAGTGTTACCCGATCATAACATTTACCTCGATGCACAGTTTTATTGGATGTCAAAAAAAACATTGAAGTTGTGTACTGTCAGTGCACAGATAGACAGGTGGAAATCCTACTTATTTTTGTTATTTTAACTTGTTAAGCTTTTGATTACAGAATATGGATTACCTGTCTACCTCTTTGCGTCTCTCCGTCAGGATATTATATTAACACTCTGCAGCCCTAAGGGTAAACTTCGCAAGACATCACTGGTTCTTAGATGTGCCTGTATGGCGATTTTTAGTTTTCGTTGCCTAGCACGACGTGATTACATAGTGCCTTTAAAATTAACTTTCATTGTAGTAAATCCTGAAAACCCATTTTATAAATTGAACGAGCAGTGCTTTGAATGAAATTGATACTTTAAAGGAGTATATGTAGGCCTAACTAAGATACTAGGATTACCAGCTGGCTACTCTGGGAATCCCTTACTCTTTATGGGCCATCAGTATCTACTCCCGCCTACAGCCAAATCGTTGTTGCCAATCTGAGCAGAGTGACTCAAGTTCACACCAGGGTACCCCGTTTCTTAATATCTGTTTTAGTACCAACCTCAAATATACCTGTAAGTCAACCAAATGATCTCTTTGTCAGAGTTTATCACTAAAATTCTCTGTGGTTGTCTCATTCTTCCGATGCATACTGCACGTCCGGCCCATCTCATCCTTCTGCTTTATATCGCCCTAATGATGCTGGCAAGCAGTAACAATCACAAAGCTCCTCACTCTCCGACTTCCTCTTCCTTTTCTGTCTTAGTTCCATGCATCCTCATGGACTATTTCTCGTTTTCTCCATGCGTAACAGCCCCTAGTGGGCTTAAGCCTCCCCATTTTCGAGGCTTCGCCATCACACTCAGAAACACCACACTCGGTACGACTCCCCTGGACGAGTGATCAGCCCGTTGCAGAGATCTCTACTTGACAACACACAACATTCTTAAGAGACAGACATCAGTGACCCCGGTGGGATTTGAAACCGCAATCCCAGCCAGCGAGCGACGGCAGACCCACACCTTAGACTGCGCGGCTACTGGGGTCGATCCTGGACTGTTTAAACATTGTAATTATTTCCATGTTTTCATTTTTTATGATGGTAATATTTGCGTCAGTTTCACTGGGACCTGTAATCTCTTCTGATAGCCCGCGAAATCATCTTTCTGTTCTCCGGGTACGCGACAGTATTTCTTTACGTCAGTGACCCTAGACGGCGTCAACAAATGGCGCAAAATGTAAAGTTTTCCCTGTGCACGACATGAAGCCACGTGGTATGAGAGTCTTAATTTCGGCACTGGATTGAGGCGGGTGGTCAGCTTCACTTCCTGACCACTTTATCCCCTGGGAAAGAGCTCGCGGTGCGGATTGTATTGGAGGCTGGTTGGTCCCCAGTGCTGAGCTGAACGTTTTGGATTGAAGAAATCAGTCTGTAATTTAAATATAAGGAGCGGCACGACACATCCGTAATGAAAGTACGTCTGTTCTCGGATCCATAAAGTGGAGAATATTGCCACATTGCCGAGATGATCCGTAGCCTCTTGGAAACGATCGTCTCCGATCGATCAGTTAGTTAAAGTCACATGGAAATGGACGTAAGATTCTTCCACATTTTAAGCTGACTGTTGCTATGCGTGGTGTACTAGAACACTAATATGTCTAGACACACATCACTGTTGTTTAAATTTGAAACCAGTTGTAACGTACTGCGACAGAAACCAACTTGTTGCGCGCGCAGCACTAGCACACGCTGTTTGGAACTTGTGACGAGGCAGTAACTTAAGCGTTCTCCCGAGTAAACACGGATTTGTTGACATTTAAACATTGCTATGTCAACAAATTTATGTCAGAGTAAGGTAATGACATAGACGTAATTACGCTTAATGATCTGGGGTAGTGTCCTTTCTTAAGAAATTCCTTAACTGTAAAAGCGCTGCATCCAGTACTCATGTCATGCATTGTAATGATAAATATTTGATTAACTACAACCTGTGAATTTTGAAGCAAGTGAAGGTTGAGGTAGTGACTGACTAGTTATTCGTTTATTTATCTACCCTCTTTCTACTGTGCGGTTTACATGTCGTCGAGTGTTGTGTTGATTATGACTGGTAGTTGAAAACTGAAAATAAATGGTTGTGCCTTCTTGTAATGTAAGACGTGTGTCCTCATATTTGCCTGGAGGGACTGATAAACGGCAGTTAGAATGACAGGCAGTGTTTCCGAGATTCAAACCCATGATCTGCCTAATACAACAGGCCTATACAGTGGCTAACCTCTGCTCTGCGTTGTCTAGTATGTTACATTGACCAGGACTTACATTTTGTTTTTTGTGGTGCAACAGCCCAACGCGGGCCTAGACCGCCTCACTGTAGAGGTTTCTAGATCACACACAATTCGCGCGCGCGCGCGAAGCAGGACTTCTCTGAACGAGTGATCAGCCTGTTGCAGAGGCCGCTGCCTACACAACACACAACAAAAACAAGACATGAACATCCATGCCCTTCGCGGGATTCTAACCCGCAGTTCAAACAATCAATCAGCTGCAGACCTACGCCTTCGACCGGACGGCCACCGGAATCGACTGTCACTTTTATTAGTGTGCCAGAATTAACGTGTAGGTAGTGATAAGCAGAAGATGGCTGGTCGCTAGGCGTCTGTGTTTAAATGCGGTACGTAAAGTGCAGTTTGTCACAGAGCAGCTTGTGACTACCATCTGTCCCGTCTGTCAGATACGACGCCAACAATAACGCCACTGAATGGCTCTATAGATCGGGCTATGAGAAGACCGGTAAGGCAGCCGCGCGAGACTGTAACTTAACAGCACTTGTTTGTTCCCTTTCTTGAAACTTGGTGTGCCTGTAATCTTCGAGAAGTATCTTTCGTTGCGGTACGTGTTGTTTAGAGCAGGATAATGCAAGCATTCAGCTGCGCGAAATATTTTGTCGCATGACAGCTGGTAACTCATTGTAACATGACGTGTGATATGAATACAGTGACATGTTAGAAAAATATCGACAGGTTGCATGTGTGATGTTAATGCCCTCCGGGCGTAAAACATTTGGCGCCATGAAATGTACCACAAGCGTGAGGGTGTCTGATGCTGTGTTACAAAGCAAACTGACGTAGGTGTACACAGACATGGCTGTGTATTCGTAACACATCTGTGTCAAGCCATCAGTGGTTGCAAGAGAAATGCTAATGCTAATTTTAAGTGTTTTATTTGACGACGCTGTCAGCAGCTAATATCACATAGCGTCGATTATAAGCGAGAGAATGTGAATGACGCCGAAGTACGTTTAGAAAAAACTTTCCCCTCACCACTTTGCTCACCAAAACTTTCACGTGGCCTGGCCTAGGATAGAACTCGGGCCTCCACAGGCAATATGGTTGTTATGAATATATTTGTTCGGTTTATTTGATTTACCCTTTTTAAATAATAATGGATGAATGATACATTAACCCTTTAAAGACGAAGCGTATCTGTTTTATATAAGGACTCAGTACGTACCGCACTGTAAACACTCCACTTCGGTTATAAAAACCAGTCTCTTAATGTGTTATAAGGCAAAAGTTGCTGTTTGTTCTGAGATCCGTACAAAACACATAAACGCAATGTGGGCACCACGTGGAATTTTTTAATGTTAAACCTGGTCGTATGTAAAGTTACCACTAGGCTTTAAAAGGTTAATAGCCTGGTATACGCACAAATAGTACAGGACCATTCCAAAGATATGGGTCATTTGTACAAAACTTCCTGAGAAACGTGTGTATGAACCACGTGTTGTTTACACGGGAAAATTGTGCTTGAGTTAAGTCAGGCAGCTGGATCGGGTGCACCAAAGTCCATTTTTCGTTCTCGTTAAAAGAATCGTAATAAAAGACGGAAGAACCAAATTATATACTCGAAACGTTAGCTATATTTCGCATTTGGTTTATGTGTTGCTTTGATTGCTGGTACCGTTCTTCGTTAATTGTTTGCAAACATACCTGCTGCAGCTGTGAGCAAACATAGGATGTGGCGGGGAACTGACGTGTGTTGGTTCGGGCACAGCTGTGTCCCCGCGCTTACGCCTTTCTATATTTGTACCCTTATTTTTGTACTGTGCATAATTTCTGTCCTAAAGGTGTAACCAGCAGGTTCTTATGAGGTGTTGATACATGATTACCAAATTATATATCTTAATGTCACACAAGACAGTGCTCTTCGAATTGATGTGTTTTTAATCTACTCGTATTTTCTGCCGCTGTCTTAATATCTGTCACTCTGCCTTGTCACCAAGGAATGTTGAAAACCAAAATATTTACACAAAGAACGCGGGTACCCTGCCTACCTTCTATGTCCTTTTTGACTCTCCATTTATTAGCATGTTGGCATACATCGTATGGCACGCAATGGAGCAGTAATGTTAATTACTCCTATATAGAACGGAGGTAGATATCTCTTAGCTACAGATTAAAAGACAATCAGTATGGAAAGATGTTCACAAGACCTTTAGACTGTTAATGGTGCATAAGGACCCCCATATGCAGTACATTTTCCAATACCTTGTAATGTACAATGGGATTAATATTGCTAAGGTCTCTTGCCCTTTATCCTTCCTACCCTTGTTGAGTCACCTCGTGAACTCTCCAACCCCCAGTTGTGTCGTACGATACACAGAGGGAAGGAATCCGCCCCTGTTTTGAGCTGTCTCCCCATCCCCTAAATTTGAAGGTTGGATGGTTCGTTGGTGGTGACGTCCCCCAAGATGTGAGGATTTCATGTTACGTTGACGCCTATCCGGACCGTCGCTTTTCTGCGTCATTTAATTGCTTCATTCGGAACATTAAGCCATGGAAACGCACCCCTACCCGAACATCTCCCTCCTTAGCAACCCCTCTGATACTGTATTGAGTAGGCTACTAGTTCTGCGCAGGGGTCGTAGACATGTATCACTTGCTCTTTCTCCCGTCTATGTCCTCAGAGGATGTTGTCGAGGAAGTCCTGTATGCAGTCCTATTACATATAGCGTGTGCAGAGTTTAAAACACTAGGGTCACTCGAGTTTATGTGTAAGCGTAACACTTTTGTAACTGACCTGATGTCCGTTTAGGGAAGTAGCTTTTTGTTTAAAAGTCAGGGTTCGGTTGTGCTACAGTTATTCACTCAGAGAGGCTGTGACCGCTTCATCCAAGCAGACATCCGGTGCGTTGAATAAATAAGCATATCGTACATCCAAATAAACAAGTAACATGAGAGACTAACCCACTGCACAGTTTTAGACTTTCGTTTTTCCTCCACTCTTTATATCATATTGCAAATGAAAATGGTTCATTCTGGGCATGGAAAACTGCGTGATTTACTGTCCTGCGTTTAGTCCGGAATGGTTGAGCTCACTTCAGACGTAAGTGCCGCTGTTGATGATGACGACGACGACGACGACGGTGGTGGAGATAATAATAATAAAATATAATTACTTAGTGATTTATTTTCTTAACGATGGTGATTAAAAGTTACAATGAATTGTGTCCGTAATGTTATTACCTTTAGGCCATTTTTTTCTAAGGGAAATCGTTTATTAATATTATGTTATACCTATATACTTGTACTATTAGTGAGTCTAAAATGTTGCTAACGATTGTGCGCATCACTTCACTGCAAATGAAACGGCTCCTGTCCGATATTCTCTTGCTATTTTGCTACTTCAGATTTATATGCAGCTGACATTTCTACCGCTGAAGTCAGCGAGGCTGTTAAATTGGCTTAAACCATCCAAGTATAATTGAGTAAGGGACGTTCTCACAGCCTGTTTCACTCTTTTGTAGCTCATATTTTTCGTGTCAGTTTATCCAGTGAAATATTCCTGCCCTGGTGGCAGCAGACTGTTCTTTGTCCCAGTTTAATTACAGGCAGAAGTGTTATTGTTGGTAATTGCAGATCCATGTTTTTGCTTAGAAATTTCTGAAAACTTTAAAAAATCATTTTTATTATTTTTAAACACAAGTTTATCTTTTTTCAGCGTAGCTTCAGAAACCACAATGTCACGTTGACCAATACCTGCATATATTTAGTGAGGACTCAATGACAGGGTGATTGTTTAGTTTGTTGTGAGTAATACTTCTGACACACTGCGTCACTCCCTGCTTTGTCCTGTATTTAGAAATTTTTGGCTGCCTGTTATTTACGTTAGTTCTTATGGCTATTTCTCCAATACGGTTCGCAAATATCTAACCTTTTCTTTTCCTTATAATAAGGCTTCAGGCCTTCCACAAGGATCTGCTTTAGGATCGTAGATTTTCAATATTTTTATTATTGATACTTATCGTCCTATTTATTAATTCCAGCGATGTATTTTTTGCTGTTGATTAGCTGCCATGATGTACTAGTCAGCGTGTTGTGAATTGCAGTCTTATGCTGTCTTATGTTATTAGCGCCTGGACATTCTGCGTGGATGATAACAGGCCATTTAATTTTCATATATCTAAGTTTAAACCTTACGCTCGTAAAACAAACAGTATTAACATGAATGGCAGTAAGAATGCAGCAATGTCGTGGCGCGTTCCAAGAATGTTAAAGCTCTCGAGATTGTGTTGTACTGTAAGTTCTTCCTTCTCCACCCTGTTGATTACTTCTTCTTTAAAGTCTGTGAATGTTGGGATTCATTCCTTTTGTTACATCTTTCATCCATACTGTAATAAGTGTTATGATTTTGTGTAATGCCCTATTACGGATATGTCACCTGAAGTCCGTTACATTGATCGATTGCTCTAAACTCTGAAAGACTTCATGTAACAGTGGAGTCACTTTTTGTAGGAGATTTTTGTTGGTTTGTATGAGGTGAAAATGAAGACCGCCATCGCTTCTTTTCACATACTCTCAGATTTATTATTCACTAACAGTTGTTTCATTCGACGCTGTGTGGTCCATGACTCTGACCTCATCTTCAAATAAATACATAGATGTGTAAACAGACGTTCTGGTGAGCTACAGGGCCTGGCCTTTAATAAGCATCCTGTTTCATTGCCAGGGAATGTCACGGACTGTATATGAAGCGTGCTGACAGTAGCATATTTAAAATATATTGACATATATAGTGCAAAGTTTCTACAAAGTTCTTTTGCAAAAAATAATTATTCATGTGTAACACATAACATGAAAGTGAATACTGACCAGTAAGTTCGCAATTAAACCAATTACAAAAAAGGAGTTTCACGTTTCTCTGTGTAACTATTCTACCTGTAATTTATCAATCTGTTTCGCATTGTGACATAGGAATACTGACAGTTATACAAAATATACTGTGTGTAGTTCACTTGTGCAAATATTCATCTGCATGACGAATAAAATTTAATTATAGCATGTCTCTTCTAGCTTCCGTGCGAGCTTTGAAGTCAGTGAAGGTTCATTATAAACTCTAGACCTTTGTCTTTGTGGGATCAAACGTCCAACTTGACATATAACAATTAGCGTAATATGAAAACAATCACTGGAGGTTTACCAAAATTACTTCTGAAATACACAGGAGGATCACCGATTGTGGTCACAGTTTTCATATTTCATTACGTGATTTTTAGTTTGTGTTCCCTAGCAGTCCCTGAGAGCGGCGTTGCCAATATATCCATCAACCTGTCTGCAAGGTGTGTGCATGGTACGTACGATAAAAGGCAGAAAGAATTCTCCCTACGTTATCACAAAATTTATTCAGCACATTTTGCAAAAACACTGGAATTCGTAATGAAGCTAAGACCACGCTAAACTCGGCCGTTCACTGTATCTTTTTCTTAACATCCGTAACCACAAAAAATAAATATCAATTAATAACCTTCTAATGTTACGTATTTGTTTGTGTGTGAAACTTGGTTGGTCTCTTACTCGGAGGGAGAATAGATTTCAGAAAGAAATGCACACGGACTATCAAATTAAGAGCTATATAATTTAACTAAAAATTAATTTCATTGTTAAGATAACGAAGTCGAGAAATACGAGAAGTGTGTGAAATATATATATGTCCATACCTATGTATAATGGATATGTGGAGAATAAATACGTGCTCAGTTTTTGTTTTTGGGATCACGTGGAATAGTCTGCGAGAATTATTACTTAAAATTTCTCTGAAGAAAAACGTTAGGAATTTGTGAATTATAGTGAACTGTGTAATGACAGGCTGTCTGTCTCTCTGTCTGTCTGTCTGTCTTTACGCGTATAATTACTGGCAAACGGCTGAGTGGATTCTGGTAAAATTTAACGCTGGGGGATTTTACAACCATTGTCGGACGGTTTGAGTTTGTATGTACACGTAGATCGGAAAATTCTAACGACTGCTTTATATGAAGTCCTACTTGCTTTCGTGCGTGCCGGAGGGTTAGCATCCCTACTGCGCACATGCGTTCTCGCGTTCTTGTTGTATGCATGTGCAGACTGCGTCACACGTTTCGCCCATATACAAGTTAGAAAAATAAAGACTTTCGTATTGCCAAACGCATTAGTATTGAGAGCCATCTTGGAGCAGCTAAAGATGGCCGACAGGGCTGAAGCATGTAGGAGAGGTTAAATGATGAACGTGCCCGTCAGTCACAACTGTGTACCTTGTTTGTTGCAATAGGCTATGTGTTAAAATGTTACTTATTTAAAAATGAATAATTTGAGACATTTTGTACTGATAGCGACTGTCTCCAAAATAGGTTGTCTTCAGCCTGAAATATCCCGTTGTTGTTTCAATTGGAATTGAGCCTGAAGTCAGATAAGATGATCAGCTTTGGCTCCTGTATGTCAGTTCTAAAGCAACTGGCGTCTCTGGATACATGCACTTTAAACAAGTGCAGATTATTTAAAGCTATATTTCTCTTCAGCTATTCCTATCTCTGTATCATACTTGGGGCGTAATCTGCCGCTTAGTTGTGTTACAGTCCAAATTACGGGCTCTCACTTTTCATTACCCCCGCATTCCAGAATCCATGTTTTTTTTTCAGGTATTTCTCTAAAATGTCTTGTAACTGAAACATAATCACAGATCTACTGTTTTCAACTGTCTCCTAAAATTTTGACCGTAACATTCCTCATGGCTTCATTTTAATTAATTATGATTTAGGTGTTTCGGCTGTGAACCATCTTCGATGTCTTGGCACAAGCCTACAAGAGAATTCTGCCAATGTTAACACCATGAACATTGCTTAAAGATTATTTCTAATAATTCGATATTCAATAATAATGAATTCAAAACTGTTTCCAGTAGTTGTCCTATTTATTACATTCTTCTATTTCTATTTTATCTTTTGAAAGTGAAAACAAGACGTTAACGCGAAAACGTGAAATTAATATTGAACATGTTAATATCGACAGCATTAAATTTGGATTTTAAGTGCAACGTAAACGTAGACGGAGAATATGGGTACACTAAAAGCGAGAGAGGCAGCGAAAATGCAGTGAAAGCGCCCAAAGTAACACAGATAGTCTTACATATCAAAATTATAAATGCACTATTAAAAATAGGTTTAATGGTTAAAGTTCTCGTAGAAGTGCACCAGTAAAAGTTCTAACGCAAATCGATCCCGATGAAACCTGATTGTGCAAGTGCATACGCACATAAAATACGAACAGACACTATATTAGATGGCCTGTGTGAAGAGCTTTAAAACAAATAATGACAAACAAATGTGCAAAATAATGCGAAAATTTCGTGTGTAATTCAGAGATGAACTCAGCTGTCTTAACTACAATTATTTTAATAGTCAAAGCAGAATATAGCTGGTAGAATATATTAGTAAGTGAAGGACTGAATCCAATACAGCACATTTATGAAGTTTTAAAGTCACGATTACTGAATATCTAATGACCATAAATAATTTTAGTGTGATTTTTAGCAGCATTAATACTGGCTGAATTTCGACGTGATATTTGTTTGGCGACATTAATGGTGGCTCTGCAGAATAAAGCACCTGTGTTGTAATATGACACTGGTCAGCAAAAGGCTTATGTAGATGTATCATAGGTCTGTGTCCCATACTTCAATTAATTTTTATTTTATTTCCCGCCAATTTCCGTTATACCTTCTAAGTGTGAAGATACATTACCAGTGACATAACGAGGCAGGCAGACAATGACAAGAGCAACCCAAATCTGTGTCGAACTTACGACTTCTTTTCCAATTCATGTGCCATTCGTTACCAGTTCCGCACTTTCTCTATTGGTCTGATTTTCATTTCACACACATTTCACTTCTGGTCTTCTTTTTAACAAATCTCCAACTCCTTGTCTGTGTAACTCAATTTATCTTCTCCCTTTTCCTTTTCCTCTTGTTCACCCTCCTCTGTGTTCCCTTCCCTTCCAGCATAAGACCTTCATCTTTGTCAGCGATGACGCTGTATTCTGAACGCATTTCCAACTATGAAAGTATAGAGACTGGCTGAATAAGGTTGGTGCAGGCAGTGGGGATGGGATTAGTTAATGGCGATGCAGGTTGTCTTATCATCATCCTTCAGTTCATTGCGCAGCCGTCGTGTTGGCACGAGCAGAGCAATAGATGTTAACTTGTGTAAACTGAAGAACTCACGTGCCTGGCCATTTGCGTACAGCCCTCATGTTTAGTAACTAACTTTGTTAGTTGGTATAAAGTAGTCTTTCAAGGGATGCGACGAGTCGGAAGGCGTCGCTCGACAATAGTGTTTAGTTTCTGTAAAAAAACAGCTGGCTCCTTCCTGCAGACCGGCCACTAGCATTCCTGGTTTCCTGATTGATTTTGTCACCGCAGAGATGACAGTGGATGGCAGAGACGTGTATAACACTTTATAGTCGCTGTTAATTTTGGCTGGAGAAACTCAAGAACAAAACCTTCTCTTACTGCATTTAGTTTCGGTGTAAATTCCGAAAAGGTGCTCCGAATACGAAATAGGATTGGTGTACCCGTGCAATAGCCACACGTTCACATTCATATGTGTCTGTCTTTAATCTCTGGACTCTGAGGTGAAGCTAATTCCTTTGGAGTAAATACTTCAAGAATGAGCAACTTACAAACATGGTAGTTGCTGAATATAAGAAGCGGGGTTTTAAATTTGTTTATAAATTACTTTTTTTTTATTCGGTCACGTATGTCGTGTTCTACAGGACTAAATTAAACAAAGCGGCACATGCAACTGTCGGTAAATAATGTCAAGAAACGTAACGTCTTAAGCAGGCCAAAGTCTTGCAGCACCGGGGAGATCTCACAGAGTTTCGGATTTCTGTACTGACGTAACCGATTAAAATCGTGGACAGGGGATCGCCTGTTGTTTCTCATAAGAAGAAACGTGCATATCAGATAGTTTTGCTCTAAGATGCGGGTTATGTTTTATGCAGTTGCAACCAGCGAACGAATGTAAACTGTCAAATATCCTTCTGACACAACGTAAATACTCTTCAAATGAAAATAAATAATTAGCGGTTTTGTGATTGGCATTAAATATGACATTTCTTATCTTCTTGTGCAGCAGACAAATTATGCACATACATATATTTTGCTTTAATTTTCCACAAATAACACATATATTACAAATCACCGTGTACCAAAATCCTTGTGTGTTGAAGAATCCTTTTACGTAATAATTGCCTTTTGAATGTATTGCGAAATTCAGAATTAGCATAAAGGGAAACCAGTTGCCTTACACATCGATTTCCTCAGGAAAGTCATTATGTTGGTCGCCTCTCAGTCATGGTTTTCTAGATCCGTACAGTGTACTGCGTAACGTTAGGGCGTGGGATGCGCGAGGTGGCGCTGGATTGGGGGTATCACCCTGGGAGAGGATTTGATTCAAGCGGGAATTCATATAATCAAGCTGACCGCTGCAGAACAGCGGGCAACTGTTGCTGAACATGTTGTTTTACGCAGCAGTTGACTATTGCTTCTAGGAAACACAAAAGTGGGTTCATATTTGCAAGTGTTTAGATTAAACGGGAGCAAACAAGAGGACCAGAAATGTTCTGTTGTTAAGCCTATCCTCTTTAACATGTACAATTTGGTTAGAATTTCTAGAGAGGTTTTTATTACATGCAGTTAAATTCTGTACACAGTAGACTACAGTGTCATATTAACCTCTGTGTGACTATGCAGATTGTAGACTGTATCGCTGGCGTCTGTTATGGAAAGCATTTGAATAACAACTTGCAGAGCAGGTTCAGTTAGGAAATTAAAATTGTACCAATTTGCATGTATGAGATTGCATGTCATTTGTGTTTCTTTTTCATGGTGCATTATAATTTGTGAAATTTTCGAAACATTTTCTGAAATATCAGTTGACAGTAGTCAAGAATCGCGGGAACACGCTACACAAAGTGCTGTACAAACATGTCTTTCAGTATGGCGTTTTCGAATTTCAGTGTCTTCTTTAGCATTTTGTTGACGCTGTTCACGTGTTCAATATACGCTGTCAAAGCTGAATTTACAAATCTACATTTCCATTTATTCTAGCAACTAGAGGACAAGAATGTTGATTAAAATGAATTTTAAAACTGTAATTGAATTATTATGTTGGGGGGGGGGGGGGGACGGGGGTCGTAAGGTCTGCAGCGCGTTGAGCCATACGCAGGCATCAGCATACATGCGAACGCGCAGGGACAAATACCCTCACGTGCTGAGTTGTGTGTGGTTTGCCAAACCATTCGCGCTTTTTCTTACACTTTGTGTCGAAAGACGAAAGTGAGACGATGGAGTTCGGTTTAGCGTTGCGTACAGATATGAGGACTCACAAGCAGAAACGGAGCGTGGTTTATTCGTCAGTGATTATTCACTTGCATGCTTATTCCTTTACCTGGGTTTTGCTGTTAGGAATTCCTCTCACGGTATGGAAGTTTACTGGCGTTATTCTGTAGTGTGTTGTCCTGCTTAGATACATGCCTTGCCATGGGGCGAAAGAAGTGGCAGTAACTTAATCTGGCATTTCTGTGGACAGGCATTTTCCTTACCGAGAACGAGTCCTGCCACTTGCCTAATAACAATCGGCAGTGGTAACACTCGGATATGAAAAAAGGTTACGGGCTCTTTGTGATATTACTCAAAGTTAAGTTGTGTCACTTTTGAGATAATTAACGCTTTGAAGTTTGTTAATTACCCCATGTTGAAAGTAAAAATTAAAACAAGAATTCGGAGTAATGGGAACACCTATTTTGGCCCTACAGAAAAAGCTATTCTAAAATCTGGGGTTAAGTTCATGAATTATTTGATGGTACTTAATTCACCTTTGTTGTCTGTCGCGGTTTGACATGTGTATTAATAAATGATACAGTTCTTATGACGTTAGGTTTTATTGCTTGCTGTTTATTTTACCCAATATTAGGCGAATGTCGCCGATCCCAGTAGCCGTGCGGTCTAAGGCGTGGGTCTGCGGCTGCTCGCTTGCTGGAATTGCGGTTTCGACTCCCGCCGGGTGCATGGATGACTGTCTCTTGTCTGTGTTGTGTTTTGTCATGTAGGGGTCTGTGCGAGCGGCCGATCACTCGTCCAGAGGAGTCCTACCGAGTATGGTGTGTCTGAGTGTGATCTTGAAACCTCAATGAAGAAGCCTACGCCCACGAGAGCTGTCGAGCCGTGCTAATAAACATTGGTCGAATGTCTTGGGCTCATTGTAGGGACTTGAATTACCCAGAATTTAGAACAGTTTTGCTTGACTGAAAGGGCAAATCAATTTTAGAATAGCTTTGCCTATCGGGGCTGAGTAAGTAAATGTCTCCCTTACTCTTTCATATGAAGACGAGGATAGATAGCCTGCTTGAAACGTTGTTTTAATTCTTGTAACTTAAGCACAGGGATACGGACAGAGTCGAAAGGGTATATAACTAAATATAAGGCATACCGTCGTCAAAATTCTATATAATTGTATTAATTTTTTTTTTAGTTATGTGGGTTGTATGATAGTGAAATTTATGTGATGTAAGTGGACTGGACATCGAATTCGGAAAGGAAGACAAATATATGTTAAATTTTAGTAGCTTAAACTCTTGTAACATGATCGGTTGAAGAATCGGTAAGCAAATTACAGGACAAGAGATCAAGATATCGACCCAGTTCTTAGGATTATAAGAACTGGAAATGGAAAGGACTAAACTTTGAATTGTGTCCGGTTTCGGTATTTGGCGTGCGCTTTATTAAACCTTTGGGAAATACTACAGCATGTGTATTGTATGGGTTGATTAGGTTTCTGTTCAACTGAATTTTCATTTATGTACCAATAGAAGCGTAAAATAAATATAAAATAAATGTTCGTCTTGTATTTTCAAAAGATAGGTTGCACTGAAGTAGAACGTGAAAGAAACTTATTTATTTCACATTTGTAACTGGAATTGTTTTAAATGAGGTCGTATTGTAAACTTCAGTGTTTGAGTTTTGGAAAGAACTTTAATTTATTGTGCCTTTGCTCTTAGAGTTTCCACTTTATTTGCGTTATTTCTCAAAGGAGACATGCAAAGCGATACAGAGATGTCAACAATGATGACATCTCATGTTATGTTTTGCTTTAAAGATACAAAAATCGGTAGAACATGTAGTACGGAAATTAAAAGAAAACATAAAAAAACAAATACAGGAAAAATAAGTTTCGATTTTAATGTTAGTAGTATTGGTAAAGGAGATAGACAAATTTGTTTGACTTTAAAATTGCAGTCAGTCACGCATAAAATCACTGAATACACACGCTTCTGTGGAGAGTGGTGGAAAGATTGGCTACGTTTCTGGTAGTTTGAAACGCTAAGTTTGGTAGGGTGACAAGAAGAAATCGATACGAGCAGCGAGCGATGCCTTTTTGTAATAAAACTCGCCCAGTCGGACCTTATTATCCCTGTACAAAAGAATCCAGACTGTGAATCGGCTCTTTGACGGTGTCACAGTTGCTATCTATCGTTCCTTCTTTAAAAATTGTTGAATTATCGCTCGTACCTATCTTCTTTTCTTCCTTTTGCGCTTCACAATTCAATTCGTACAGTAATCTCGAAAATTCTAGATGACAAAGACAACCTGGCTCCAAAAAGTATGCATCCGAGGTATAAATCATCTGTTATTAAACTGGGCACAATTTCTCTTGTCAAAGGTAAAGTTTGGACGGTTAATATTGGCTTACCTTGCTTCCATATGTTATAAGTGGTGTACTATACACCTCGTGAAGCCCGTTCCTAGGAATATACGTATGTTTCAATTTACCCATTGAGATCACCGACGATTTTAATAGGAAGAATTAACCTCGTAATTTCCTGGAGTGGGTTACTTCTTGTGAAGATAATACGTACAAGTATTTCGTTAGCTAGAAAAAATTTGCAAATTTATGGAACCCGAAGTTTTATTACCTGGTCAGAAGATCCCGTCACTGGTCTTTGCCATGAGTCAGATGAATCCAGTCCACACACTTTCCCCCTGTTTCTTCAAGGTCCATTTTAATAAATCTTCATCTACCCCTAGGTCTTCTAAGTGGTCTCTTTCCTTCAAGTTTTCGCAATAAACCCCTGTATGCATTTGTATTCTTTGTTATGCTGGTGACATTAATTTTTATCTCATTTTATATCCCCTCTTTATTTATTTTACCAACTTAATCATACTGAGCGAGGAAAACAAATTGTGAAGTAGCCTGTTATGTATTTTTCTCTGCCTCCTTCGATTTGAATGGGGTGATGATTTTAAAACTTGAGTTACATAAATCTGGAAGAAATCATTTGTCATCTATTTCAGTTGCTATTTTCGTTTAACGGATTGAGTGAAGTAGCAGAACTCATTCAAAACAGCGGGTCGGATTCGAACTTGGGACATTCCGAATAATACAAAGCATGTGAATTCAGCGGCAAGAATAGGTTACTGGCATGTCTGTGCAGGCAAACGAGCACCCTAGATTCCGGAGTTGGCGTCGCATAATCATTGATACAGTGTCGTCGCTTGTTTGTGTCGCCCGTCCGTCAGAAATTTTCCTTAGCCCAAACAAACTTACGCAGTTAATAACTGAACCGAATTGTTTCCTATACTTTTCAAAATATTCTCTACATTCATAAACGTTCCCTTTCATACAGGCAGATTCTTCTTACACTGTACGAAAAGAGTTCTCTAATATCACCTTGTATAGCCGGTTTGTATCACTGCTTCACCGTAAAACAACAGAACTATACTATCACTTATTTAGTCAGATTTTCAGAACAATTTACAAATCCTACCATAAATTCTTGTCAGGTTGCTCGTAACCAGTTGGGCAGTGACATAAAAAGATAAAACTCCAGCTATTTGGGGGGCGGCGGGGGGGGGGGGGTGGTTGCGGATCAAGAAAGATTACGTTGCACAGCCTATCTCATCCATGACCCAGCCTGGAGGTAGAGTTTCGATCTCCAAGTCTCTCGTGCCGCCCTCCCACCCCCCGCACGTGCTGCAAAGTCAACAACCGCAATACACCATCATAGCTACCACAGAGAACTCAAGGCGAGCACCAACCGACCTTCTATTGTCCACACACAAGAGACGACGAGAAGGAAAGAAATTCAACAAAAGAGAACAAGAGAAAGGGGAAATGAGAATTACTTGAAAACAGGAAGGAGTATGCAAGGAACGATGGTGACGGTGATAATAACAGTGATGATAACGAGTGAAGTCACAGGAATTTCAATCAAAATTTCTGTGCCACCTCTCTCATCCTTTGTCTTTTCAGCAGTTCTGCACCGAGGACAATAACAGTATAAACTCACTTTGTGGTTGTCTTCTGTTTATGTAATTTAAAGATCTGAAATTTTATTAAGAAATTACTGAGTTTATTAGATTTTACGAAGTAATTAAACCCACCGAACATTACCAAACGAAAGCAATCATGATTTCATGCTTTTCCTTGCATGAAGTTTAGGCCTATACCTAAACCTTGCCAAGTTTTGAGGTTCTGACAGCGGTGTTAATTAATTTAGCAAGTCTTCTGGGATGTTACACCGCCTAAAGTGGAAAACAGTTGCCACCGTTTCGAAGGTGTATAGTGACAAGAAGAGAGAATAAATTTTCTCGGAATTCTTCCTCTGTGGCTGTACCTTTCGACACAGCTGAATCCCAGGTGCCCTGTGTCTTTCTGCAACAAATTTCTCTTGCGTCATAGGCGTCTTGGATAGTACTCTTATAAACTGGTCTTAATTTTATTGAGTGACAAGCACAAATAATGAAGCTCCTCTGCATGTAACTGTCTCCAGTTTCCTCTTATTTTGTGCCTCGTGTCCAACTGTTTTCTTCAACACTCTGTTCTGACCCCCCCCCCCCCCCGCCCCCGGTGTCTTTCAATTCTTAATACAGCATGAGCGAAAAATCATGCAGTCAGATTTTGACACGTGTTATGTTTGTCCTGAAGTACATAAATGTTATCAATGAGCATTGCGTTGCACGAGCATTAAGTGTTGCAAATATCCGCCAATATTATCCGCATTATAGTCACTTAACCCTGAAGGTCGACCGGAAGAATTTCTTTCCCGCTTACATCTTGTATCGCGAAAGCTCTTCACCAGACGAGATACTGTCTGTTTTTTTTTTGGCACAGGAAAATCAGAAAACTCCTTCTTAAGGGGAGACAATCTTCATCAGGGCTCAAAAATTCGAGTTTTAGTTTTTAGCTTATTTAAATACCCCGCTCTTTTGTGAGTCAATTGACGTTAATTTTATTAAAATCCGACATCTGGTTAGATTTTAATAAATTAGTATTTAAAGCTATGTCCTTTAAATGACGTGCCCACTTTTTGCACTTCAGCAGAAAAAAAAGGCTGAAATTCCTGTAGTTTTATTGTCAGGGGGATATTTCTTACTTCGACGTGGAGACAAACATGGGTCTGTAATATTTCACATCCTGCCACTTCTATCGATAGTGGTATCGAACTCTGTTGTTTTGTTTCATGAAGGTGTGTGAGTGTAGCATGTGTCCAGTTTTTGCTTGAAAATGCCTAGAACAAAGAAATTTGCATCTAAACCAAAATTTAGAGGACATAAATATATATGTGTAAACTAGGAAACAGGTTTTTCAAAAAAGAGACAGCCTCGATCTCACCAAAGTGGCGAAAGCAGTTGTGTAAAACATAACCTCAGTGCCTCGAAAAAATATACATCTCACATCTGTGAATGCTGAAATTTATGTAGGTGAGTACAATTTCTGTAAAAGTGAAAGATGGGAGCAATGTAGTTAGTATCAACCTGCTTCTTGCCTTTATAAAAAAATGCCGATTGCAAGCATTGTGGTTGTAATATATCTTTGTTTGAAAATCCATCACAGAAGAGAGGTACAGTAAGAAACTTATTCATTAAATGCTGTAAATGTGATCATACTTGCATATATGATGACTTCAAACTTTACCAGGAGCAAGCTGTATGATAACAACACCCATTTATTGTATGGCCTGTGGTCACTTGGTAAAGGCAGAGATGCAGGTAAAATGTAATGTGCAATGCTGAATATTCCCCGGACTCCAACAAGTTTTAGTATTTATAGTAAGACCATTGGTTCAGCTGTGGCTGATGTGAGTGAATCCCTCCATGATGCAAGCAGCCAGAGAACTGTAACAGAATGAGGAAGATGGTCCATCACATGTCACTGCTTATTTTGGTGGTACCTGGCAAAAACATGGGCACGCTTCCCTGAATGCCATTATATCAGCTACCTCTTTCAACACAGGGAAAGTGTTAGATACAGAAGTAATGTGCAAGTTTTGTTTTGTTTGTCACGCTAATCCAACCTCGCAACATGAGTGTTAAAAGAACTATGAAAGAACAGGTGATGGAATGGAAGTTGCTAGTGTGCTTAACATTTTTAATTGTTCTTTTCACACCCGAGGTATTTGTTACACAAAGTGCCTTGGTGATGGGGATAGCAAAGCATACCAAAGGGTGGTTGCAGGGAAGCCCTATGGTCCCAACATATCTGTAACAAAATTAGAATGTATAGGTTATGTACAGAAAAGAATGGGAGCAAGACTGAGGAGACTTGTGAAAGAAATGGCACGAACAAAATTGCATGACAGAAAAGCTCTTGGAGATAAAGATTGTCTCACTCAGTCTGAAATAGACAAATTACAAAATAATTATGGTTTAGCCATCAGGAGTAATGTCAACAGTTTGGAGGTCATGAAGAGAGCTGTGTGGGCTACTTTTTTCACATGCTGTCAACGAATGAGAACCCCCAGCATGGTCTTTGCCCAAGTGGTGATGACATTTGGTGTAAATTCAAGAACAGTGCCAGTTCAGGGGTTGCATATGAACATCAACATTCTTTACCAGCTGCTGTTATGGATGCAATTAAACCAGTGTTCAGGGTTCTTGCTAGTGTAGCTCTTCTGAAGAGATGTCTTCGTGCGAAAACTGAGAATCCTAATGAAAGTTTGAACTCTGTCATTTGGACAAGGATACCCCATAAATGTTTTTGTAAGGCTTGACAGTCTCCAGTTTGGGGCACATGATGCAGTGTTGTGTTTTAATGATCGTGTAGCAAGAAACAATATTGTCCTAAACATATTAGGTGTGAGATCTGGCTCAAACACAGTGAGTGCTCTGAAGCTGGTAGATATGGAAAGGATTCGGAAGGCAGAAATAGCAACACTGAGCATCTCAAGAGAAGCAAGAACAAACAAAAGTCACAAAAAAGAAGGAAAGAAGATCAGGCGGTCCAGATGATCCAGAGTATGGTACTGGGAAGCACTAAGTGTGGGTCTGTGTCATTATTTACCATCATGTTGAGTGATGTTAAACTTTAAATCAATTTTTCTCAAAACTACATTTTCTTAACTTCTGGTACCATTATCTCCTAAAGTATGGGTCATTCCATCAAAAACCAGCATACCACCTGTATCTTGATATTCTCTATTTTCTTGAAAATTTGCACATCTGTATATCTTGAGCTGCAACTTTCTTCCCTGCATTATATTTGGAATATCTTAACTAGTATCAGAGATATAGGGTGTTCAAAAAATGACAAAATTCTGCCAAAATATAATATTGAAAAGTTCTTGTATCAATGACGTTTTAAGTATTGCACATAAAACAATGATCTGTGGCTCATTTTAAAGCTTATAAAATCTACTTTCTTGCAGAGTTTAAGAACTTTGTTTGTGACTAGTTTCGTTTCTATTTTAAGGCAAAACCTTAAACCAATTACAAAAATTTATTTATAAAAAGTAGCATGTTCAGTTTCATTGAAACTTGGCAGAAGTGTTTTAAATAAGTTTAACTTCTTGTGTTTATAAAATGGTTTTGGCCTGACAAGAACTTTCTGAGAAATTAATTTGACATAGCTGAACAAATGACATATTTTAGGACATTGTTTTGAAAAAACGTACATTTTCTCATACACTGGAATGGTTTTACATCATCTTGCAATCTTCTAATAACTTAGATATATGATTTGCTTCTGCTGATAACAGTTTGTATGTTCTCCCAGTTTCAGAAGTTGGTGTAACCATAGACAGAATGAGAGACACGGGTACAATTAATTCATCTGGCTAAGATAGAAACATAAGTAGGCTCATTCTCCATGTGGATGGAGGAAACTGATTTTAAATTCTTCATCCTCTTCATACTTTTCTAACACATACCCTACCCACTAGTGATCTTCATGCACTCTGATGATGTATGCTGTAACTTTCAAATGGGATGGTGTGACTGTAACTTTCTGCCACAGTCACTACAGTGCCATCATGGGCTTTAGAGTATTTCTTTGCAATAAAAGTTATGTTGGAAATAGGAAGAAAAGCATGATATTGACGAATGCTAACT
Source organism: Coptotermes formosanus (assembly GCA_013340265.1). Taxonomy (NCBI): domain Eukaryota; kingdom Metazoa; phylum Arthropoda; class Insecta; order Blattodea; family Rhinotermitidae; genus Coptotermes; species Coptotermes formosanus. The sequence continues at coordinate 593,883 of BLKM01000700.1, forward strand.
ACTGTTCTGGTGTTGTCAAACCTAAATTTTAGGTGATGTCTTGTCTGTTCAACCTCACTGTTGCAGACATACGGTACATGTATGGATGGGAAATGTTTTTTTACTCATGAATAGAGTTGTGCTGGAGTCAATATCTGATGGTGTTGTAAGCTGGAATAAGCTGCAAGACATTTAATGGTACCTCCTACACCATCACATTGGCCTTTGCCATGTGACGTGGCAAAGAAATGCCATTCAGCATTCATCCCAAAGTCAGTGCTATGATAGCATAAGTTGATGAAATTGTTCTTAGTTTTGTATTGTGCTGATGCATCATCAGAAAAATAATACATCTTAAAATATTTGGAACATTTTCTTTCAAAAATGCAATTAGATGCTTCAAGAAGGTGTATACTGTCACAGTATCATGATACAAGCATTCTGAAATAAGTACAAAACATAGGTTTTCCAACACATTCTTAGAATTCTTAAAATACCTAACAAATGGATGAATGGTGACTTGCTGGTTATTCGAATGAAATCCTTGTGCAGCAACCTGAATATTATATGAATAATTTTCTGAGAAATCCCCCAAAACAGTAACTCCTGCATCTTCAAGTGAAGATTTTGTTTCTTTAAGAAATGAAGACTGCTGGTGAGCTGCAAAGGTCGTGTACTTTCAGTTTCTTCAGACTTGATACAAATTTTCCTACAGATGTATCTGAAGTGGATTTGACAGTATCGAGATCACATCTGTCGGCAGTCAGCCACTGGTTGTATGTAATAGCATCTGTCATGTTACATTCCAGTATATCTTGCAAACCTTCTTGCAGTACATCCTCCTCAGGGCACTGTGTGTAGTTATTCATTAGACTGTCCTCAGTTGGTGGATTGCAAATCATTAATGCTAACAGATGTTGCATTGTTGACATATTTTTCTCTGGCTTCATTTCTTTGGTCAGTTCATTTAGCTTTATTGCATCGGATGTGAGTTTGATATTGTGACATTGAACATGTACACAAACAGAAAGAGTTCCAGCAGCCCCAGCAAGAATTACATGCCTGGGTCGAAGCTGACGAAATTTGGAGAAGCCAATCTTAACGTCTGGGAAGTCATTTTTTTAATTTATTAAAAATGTCTTTCAAGTTACCGAGTATCAGCCTTTTTTGGACATGACTCCATTTACCATCCTTTTTCACGGACTTAAGAGACCTTCTTGCCAGGCACTGTGTGGCTGATCTCGTCAGATTCATAAAATGTGTTAACAGTATCCTCGAGACACTTAGCTAGCCTTGCCTTACTTCTTGAGGGTTGGGAGATGAAAATAGCCATTGAGATCTGACCAACTCTTTAGCTTTTCTGACTAACCAGTTCGATGTTTGGAACTCTTTTTCAATTCTGCATATGCCCCAACTTTTTGGAAGAACAGTCAAAATTTTCAGTTTGTCACTTCTGGAATGTGTGTTTTTGAATTTTTCTTTCCGTTGGTTGATCATTTCATTAAATTCATTTATTCCCACACCATTGATTTGTGAATTTTATGAAGAGTCTGATTCTGACATTTGTTGCTGTAGAACCGGTGAGACACTCTTTATTTTACTTCTGTATCTCTTCGTAAGCTTCTTTAGTTTAGTTGTGTCATATCTTTTCCTGGCCAACTTTGATGTCGTTATTGGTGGTTCTTCAATAATTTGTAGTGAAGTATTTATTTCTTGAACTTCAATGTACTCACTATCATCGTAATTTTCGTCATCAGTCACATTATATTCATTGTCATTTGTTTGCTCAACCCGTTGTCTTAACCAAATTGGCAGACATTTTCTGCATGGAGCACGAAGTTTTTGTCCCGGAAAGAGCTTTAAGAGTGGCTCATACATATCACACATGCCAGTGTCTACTTTTCTAAGCTAATGATTGCCAACCTTAGGGTATTCAGGAATTCTGTCCTTACTAGAACATAAATTTCCCAAGTACTTATGCAAAATAATTCTGTTCCAGAAAAACTTTATTGCAATTAAATTAAGGGTGGACAGAAGAATAGAAGATAAGAAGTAGTAACAGTTAAGCCATAAAATAAACTACAGCAAGAATAACAAACTGTGAACAAGCCATGTTTAGAGTCGCTAGCGAAAGATACCGCCTTGTCTGAAAAAACTGTTATAGCTCTCAAACCACTGGAGGACCCACAATAATTTTTTGCGCAGTTATTACTGGGACTATGACTGACTGTCGTGGAAAGTTTTAAAGAAAGTGAAGATGCTGCTTTTTAGTTATCGATTTCTATATTTTTTAACATTTAAGGACCTATAACTATAAAACATATCACAATGAAAGAGTTTTTTTATACAGGTTGATAGAGAAATTTATAAGCTTTGAGATGATATATAATGAATCTGTCTTTACAGCTTATTTATATGACTTATTAAGAAAAAAACATGCACCTTTTTAAAAAATTTTGATGATTTTTTAACACCCTGTAGTTTTAAAATAAATTAAGTGAGCACGTTTGGCTACAGTATGAACACATGCACATTCTCAAGTTAATCTGGAATGGTCAGGTTCCACTTTGTTGCTTAGGTATGTCGGTTGTCAATGGAATGACACGTATATTAGATGAAAGTCTAGAAATTTCACCATCCCTTGACAATATCATGATAGTCAATCAGTTAAAGATTTGGTATTGTAGTTACAGCAAGAAGCTGTGTAGCTATAAGTGTGTATTAAAAAAGTACAACATAAAAAGAAATACAAAAGAATGTATTATGGACAGTTTATTTCTTGAAAACAGCTAATTCTTTATCTGATTGTGGTCACGTTGATAAACTACTGGAGACAAAAACTTGAAATTTTTGTCTCCAGTAGTTTCTTCAGAATGTGTACCTAAATGAAGCTCAATTTAACTTTGCATGTATAGGCTTATACGCTCCCTCTCGTCTACCCCATTCTTAAACTCACTGTTGGAGGTTAAGTTAGAACGAGGTGCAAGGTAGTATTGGGCACTTGTCAGAAAAGCATGTTGGCATTTTGGCTCTTGAACGAAGACCGGCACTTGTCTGTCATCACATGACGTTTCCGGCGCGGGTTCTGTGTTGTTACAATCAAGGCTACGTATTTTCTTTTCCCCATGAACCCACTGAATTGCATTCAGTTTTATCCAGCAATAAATATTTAAGTATGGGTTGCGTGACTTTTCAATTGCACTGTATAAAAGACTCAGTGCCATTTCATACATTAAAACAGTAGCGTATATTTGCTATGTCACTTCATCTCATAGTAAGGGCACTGAGTGTACTCTTTTGGCTATACGGAAACCCGAAACCTGCATATGAAGGGAATGAGCCTTACATCTTTCACATCTCTGGATAACATATGCGAAATGAAATCTGGTTTATCCCCTTGACATCCTCAGTTTCTGAGTCAGTCGAGTAGAAGCGAAGCGATGGTTTGTTTCGCCTGGCTAATTCTAAATTAGTTTCGAACGAGATTTTTGTTCTCTTCCTCTATTTTTGTGAAGAGCACGAATCACATTTTCATATTTTCTGCTCATTACCACATTCATATCTTTTATTAAGGGAACACGAATGAGTTGGACTGTCTACGTGAATGCTGTGTGCGTGCGTGCGTGACTGAACATTCAGAAGACGCACAGTGCAGAAAATCATGTTTACTTTTAAATTTATGACGTCCTGGCAGTTTACAAACTATCTCCCTGAACATTTACGTTTTTAATACAATGCTGTACAAAGTAGGCCATAAGAAAATTTCTTCTCTGTTCCAGGCGCAAATGTCGCCGTAATGAGATGGGGATTGTCACTTGTGTTTTATTTCACAGTCCCATAATAAATGTTGCAGAGCTGCGGTATGCAGTTTGTGGAAGCAGACTTAACACTAACATCGACATAATGTTACGCACCTTCAACATAACGTTTTCGATGTATGTTTAATGAATTATTGTTCAGGCAACATGTTTCGAACACTCTTGATCATCTTCAGGCCCTCAGTCGTCATAAAAAGGAAAGATGCAATTGCATTAAATGTGTTCATATTTTGGATCTCAGTTTTGCATTTTGACTAGTACGTGTTGTTTATCGTTTTTACTGTAGTCTGTAATTACTAAAAAATCACAGAATGTTTGATATTAAAGTAGTTGTTAACGTTAACTCTGCTTATTATATCTTCCTAAAAATTTTTCCGATTTGGTGACATGTGGTATTTGCAAGTACAACAAAATGCTGTAATTGCGGCATATAATATTTTCCTGGTTTTAGTATGTTCAGATTTTAATATCCGCTTTTTACATGCGAGTTGCTCAGTATTTAACAGAAAATTGAAGATAAAACTGTTCCAGTTCCTACATATTTGACACCTGCTAATAAGATTTATATTTTAGGCTATATTTTTCCTTATCCTTGCATGTATCATTATAACACCTGTGAAAAATATTGGTTTGATTATGTAAAGAGTTTTGTTTGTATTGGAATTTATTGGCGTATATTGTATATATTGAGAGCAGTGTTTCGGTACTTGCATTTTAAAACCTTGTTTAAACACTCTGCATTATGTCACTGTCGGAATGGGACTGAACTTCTGTGGGATCGCAGTGTTTTTTGATGTGAGACGGTCTGAAGATGACGAAGAGTGATCAAAACATGTTGCCCGCATAATAATTTACTCTACGTAAAAACCGTTGTGTTTAGGGTGTCTGTTCTGTTATAGGTGCATATAACACTGCGAGATGCTTAACATAAAAATTCGACATAATGCTATTGGACGCCAGGGAAGGAGCAGTAATTGATCAGTGTAGAGATAAACGTGTCTGCAGTTTTGACAGCTGCTCGTACACTTATGGTCATTGCGTGAGTCCCGTTAGATCGCGATTTTGGATCCTGCTGTGTGAAGTAGCTACGTACACATGTACGGTTTCCCCTATCCTGTGTCGTGAAGATCAGAATTTGCATTGACCTTTAAGACTGCCGACCTGTAGCTCAGCCAATTAAAGCACTAATATTAATATCGTTACTTTTATCATGGCGGTCTTTCTAAGCAGCTTGACAGACAACTAGGCCAATACAGCCTACGAAAATAAGAAAGCACGAACCTTAATTCTGCCCCTGTAACACTACTCTCACAACTTCGTCTTGCTTTGATACCATTAAGATAATTTCAACCAATCATGTCTTGAGTACATTCAGTATAATACCAAATAGCGTACAAAACCCTCTTTAGCATGACTCTGATTTGCAACTCATGACACGCCTACTGAATCCGCTCCAGTACACAGGAATCATCGAAAACATAAACATTGACATAATATCTGACGGAAGTGAATTTCTTTTATGTTATTCGTAACGTGCATATTCTTATAATTAACCCTTTAAAGACGAAGCGTATCTGTTTTATATAAGGACTCAGCGCGTACCGCGCTGTAAACACTCTCCACTTCGGTTATAAAAACCAGTCTCTTAATGTTTTATAAGGCAAAAGTTGCTGTTTGTTCTGAGATCCGTACAAAACACATAAACGCAATGTGGGCACCATGTAGAATTTTTTAGTGTTAAACGTGGTGGTACGTAAAGTTAACGCTATGCTTTAAAAGGCTAATACATCCAACCAACTTACGCACTGAATAAAATACATTCAGAAGCAAGTACAGAACCGCTAGGTGTCTCATACTTGCTTTGAGTGCATTTTATTAAGTGCTTAAGTTGGTTAATGTGTTAATTCTGATGAAAGTGGCATCTGTTAAAAGTCTGATCTGATGGAAACAATTAAGCTGATCGTGTAAAAACATTAAATTTCGTGGACTTTACAGTCGCCCTTGCCTACGCCATATAACTGTAGGCCCCTTCTGCGACCACCAAATCGCGGACTCAAGGCGAAATGCCTCGATTGTCGCTGTAGAGTGATTTATGCTACTGTTTTCTGTTTAAGGGGTCCCGGGATCAAATTTTTGCCTCAGGACCAACTGAGTATTTTCCCCAGTTCCTTCAGTTCCTCCAGGTAGACGCCGGGGCAGTGCCAAATTTTAAGATACGGTTGCTTCTTTCCGCGTCCAATCCGGTTCATTGTTCGCTAATCATGCTGTCACTCGACACTGCACAATATTAAAAATTGAATTGTTCAAAAATAAAGTGAGAATGAATAAGCAGTTAAAGCAGAACATATACGGACGAGCTCATTTTCTGAGTTGATGAAGAGTGTCGTGTATTTGCAAGGTAATGAATTTTATGCAGTTCACCAAGATTACTGAAAATCTGCTTATGTTGCAATGAAATTTCAGCTCGGTAAGTGTTTAACCACTTCAAATCCAGTGGTAATAGTAGTAATTATGTCCACGACCTGCTGTAACACGAAGCAACACTGACTGCATTTCGCACACGGTGTGCGTGTACGTATGTGTTTCGCTTGTTTATCAGAGTAAGTACCGATTATTTACCAGCACATCAATAAAATTGTTTTTTATTTTGAAATGAGACTAACTCTTTTGCGTGTGATGTTTAAGCTAAATCTTTACATGGTGGCCTACTGCAGAAGAATTTCAGTCTTAGAAGGATTAAAGTCCTGATTTTCACTTCAGCTGGATGTCATCGAGCTTATTTACAGAACAGCGTTGAGTTACTGAATTATTTTTAATGCATATGGCTCATTATGTAAATCAGAATAACGAAACTCACAGTGTACGACGTAGAACCCCTATAACGTGTACGTGAGGGCCACTTTTCCTATCTCGGCCAGGAGACAACATTTCAGACGGAGATTATGTAAGGTTATTGTTACTCCTTCGAGGACAGATGCGTGAACTTTATGGGGCATGTTCCTTCTGGAGAATCCGATAGTTGCTTAGCAGGTTAGGAAGTCTTCGGTGTCGTATGTTACCCACATACTATCGCATTCACCAGAGGCCTCTCGTGAACCTCAGTACGAGCCAGCCGAATGCAGTGCACAGCCTCACGTGCCACTTCTATAACGTACCGTCTTGTAATTTTACTCCAGGTCATTGCCCTGTACATTTACCAGGTGCGTTCAGTGGCAAGATATATTGATGACATGCTGGCAATCATGCTGTTTCCCACCATTTCCTATCGTCGTACAGTAGTCCATTTGACAAAAATAAATCAAGTTCGCTGTATAGTTTGTTTTCTCCGTTTCCTAGGGTCCTTATTTTATCTCACAAATATCGTTTGTCACCACCATCACCCCGTCACCCGCGCCGACAGTTGGGAGGGAGGGCCACTTTAATACGATGATCAAACTCACAGAAAGTGGCAGTCAGTAGGTGTCACACGTAGTAGTGACCGCATAACAACTCTACATCTGATAGAAACTTTTTTACGATCTTTCCCCACATCGCAGGAAAGAAGCCAGATTGCTTGCTCTCGAAAAGGTATCGGGTCTGATTGGAATGCCCTGTATGATTGAAGGTTTTCGCCAATCCTTGGGTTAGTTACATGCAAGTCCTTGTGTAAAGTGGCAGTTTAAATTCTTTGATATAAATTAAAAGCGAAATGGCTCGAAACTTTTTGTAAAGATCTCTAATATAACATTTTACAAACCTCTTAGTGTTCTCGAAATTTACATGCTTACAGACGCACGGACAAAGCGATTTCAATAGGTCTTCCGAGGACATGAGAAAGCTTTCAAATCCCAACCTTCATACAAGCAAACAAACTGCGTGTAAGGCGAAGTGTCTACGCAAGTAATGCTGTAGTTTATACCAGTCTGACAGTTCCACAAATAACCGTTGCACTAGAGAAGCATGTGTTAATAAATCAGATAATACAAGTTAAACCAGCACGTTAATATTGTAAAGTATGTGGTATTATGACTGTTATAGGAGAATGAAGATTCAGCCTCACAGAAGCGCCAAACTTCCACATGTTTCTGACATATTTTAGGAAAACCCTGTATGCATTTCCTGAGCGAGACGTATTTAATGGCACTGCTTTACTTCTAGATGTGCGTGTGAATTTGGGGTTGCATCTTGAAATACATGACGGTGTCTTTCACACGCTTTAGTATTGTTATATTTCTTTCCCTCGCAGCAAGTTTTGTCAGGACATTTTTATTTGGATATCTTGCTTTGAAAATCTGCCCTCTTGAGACGTGAAACTTTCTACAAATCTAAGAGAATGTTTTGAAAAACACTGTATAAACGAGGGCTACTATTTTGAAAAACACTGTATAAACTAGGGCTACTGTTTTGAAAAACACTGTATAAACTAGGGCTACTGTTTTGAAAAACACTGTATAGACTAGGGCTACTGCCTCAAATACTCGGTTTAAATAAGTCTTAACAAATGTACACTTAAATTTAATACTATTGTGTGCAGAACATTTCAACGTTTTCGATAAAATGAGTGTAAAATTTGATGTTGATTAAAATATTTTGGCTATACGTACGCTAACAGAATTTTACGTTGCGCTGTTGCATGACAGAAAGGTTAAAAGCGTTAAGGTAAGGATATAAATGGGAGTTGAGTTGTTGAATTCTGAATAGCAAAAAGAATAACGAATATAGAAGTGTAGTGTAGCGGTGGTGGAACCGTGCACTTTCGTCCGCACTTTTTGACGCTCACGGTCTACTTCCTTATTGATTCCTGTCCCTTCTAATAGTTTCCCCTTCACATAACCTACCCAAGCTAGCCCCCCCGCACAACCTGATCCCTTAGTTCGCCGATATTAGGTCACCAAGCCACATTATAACCCGTATAACATCTTGGTTCAATTGCGAGAGAGACTTTTCATTCATAGCATAACTGCTGGTATTTTATTTTAATCTGACTTCTTCGCAGTAGGGAAATAAAAATATTTACATAACAAACTGGTGGCCGCGGTGGCACAGTTGGCTTAGGCACAGCGCCACAAACCGGAAGGTCGCGGGTTCGATTCCCGGGGGGGGGGGGTAAACGCGGTCTGTGCGTAGGGCTGGCAACCTTACCGCCTTCCAGGACCGATGGTCTAGAAATCTGGGAGCATCAACCTCCTGGAACCCTCAGGGCCTGTCCAGGCCCGTAATGGGATTTCTTTACCTTTACCTTACATAACAAACTGACGAAAACTGTGATAACGCAACCTGACGTTTCAATAAAACCTGATTTTTCAACACTGCTAATACCGAAACCTGCCACTGGGCAAGATCTTGAATGAGTTGCATTTTCCTCCTGTCATTGCAGTCTGTTAGTGCCTTTCAGAACAACATTCTTATTTGCACTATGTCGCTATCCTCGTCCTCCAACTCGATATTTCTTTCAAAAAATTTTCCTCACAAATACATAATAATAATAATCATCATCATCATCATCATCATGAGCTGTGAAATGTTAGGCGTATTGACTTTTCGTTATCCCTCAATATGAAGATAGTCTTTCCGTCTTTTCTTCGGACGCCATATGCTTGTCTTCCCTTTTGCCTTCCTCACGAGTAGTTTTGTGTATATTCATTGCCTGCACTATCCTTGCTACATGATAACCCACAGCAGTTTCCTAAATTGCGCGGTACTGCCAACATTACGCTGTCGAAGTCAGCCACAAGTTTCGCCTTATGACTCGCACGGTTCATAATGTTTTGTTGTTAGCGCTACTGTTGATATTAGTACTGCAATCAGCTCTTCACGTGATGCCAAATATAGCTATTATCCCCCTGCAGGGAAGCCAACCCCGCTGTCGCACCGTCTATTGGCAGTCAATGCCAAGATGTAGAATGCCTCTTGAGAATAAAAATTTGGGACATAAAGTTGGAAGTTGAACTAATTTTGTGGTTAAAGTAAACGAACATACACAAACATACGAATTCTAAGATTTAATAGTATTTATAAAATCGTAAGTCACCTTTTTTGCCTCCAAAGTTCTGTAGCTGCGGTTTAGACTTTGTGTTATACCACATATTTTGTGACGAGATTGGTGAATGTTAAGTATGGAAATTAATGTGTAAAACTGAAAATGGGAGTAGAGAGAGGACAACTGAAATCACGAAGGGAGTGTAGACTGCATGAATTAGAAATAAAGAAACTAATGCCGTGATTGACGTGTACTGTAGGCCTAATAATCTTAGTACGCCTAAGTGGCTCGGGTAGGGTATCAGGATAAAGCGTACGTATTGAAACGCGGCAATGAAGACGCTGATACACTTACACAAATGGAACAGATGTGTAGATAATATGCTAGAGGAATCTACGATGTTCTTGTGGTATAGGCGTTTGAGCCTTAAATCAGTAATAGAAAAAATGGAAAAATACATGACATATATTGTACAGGATTGTTTGGAGTGTGTTAGTTCAATAGGGAGATCTAACACAAATTCCCGAAAATTGGAAGAAAATGTAGAAAACACGCGCATAAAATCCACTAAAACGTGTTTGTTTGGGCAGGAGGCATGAAGAGTTGTTAAGTACAATGAAACAAAATTCTGCGGTATCGGGAAGAGATATTTTGGGCAAAAACAATTTAGAACACTGTATATATACGATGAAAATTAGGCGTAATTACATGATGAGCAAAAGAGTCTTATGAAAATGAATGTAGCAGAAAATACATGTATGATTAATATTATACATATACTGACGCACATACGTATACACGAGTGATACTGATATGCGTGAAACGCTATAGAAAGTCTAGGTACTGGACTCCAGTCCTACAGTCCCTGACCCCTAAACCTAAAAATTTCAAGTTATTGATAATTATGATGATGGTGACGACGACGACGAGGACGACAACGACGTGGTACTTGCAGATGACTTGAATGTACGCTGTCTCAGACTGAGCCGTAGGAATGTGTAATTCAGTGTGAAAGGAAGTACTGAAATAAACAGGAAGATGGAAGTATTTAAACTTTTACTAATTTTAATAAGTTAATAAAGAGACTTTGAGGGGAAAACACTTCAGAAAATCTTTGCGCATACCGCCACAGCCTGTTGCTGGAATATAACCTCTCGCCTGTGTGAGGTGACAGTCTTTAATGTGATCAAGAAATTGCTCGCCTTCTTTGGGACTCTGAAGTCTCATTACCGTGTTCATAGGCGACAGACACTGGCCCTGATTCTGAGCCAGTCGATTCCAGTCCATCTCTCATGCCTTATTCCTTCAACGGGCGTCTTAATCAGAATGCGTAAATTACATTTTATGTAAGTTAAGCAAAGTGGAACTGAACAGGAATTATCCTCAACATCCATAAATACAAAGGAGAAAAACGAAGGAATGTAGAAATGAAATATTAGAACTCTGAATGAAATGTCCGAAAAACATCAGACTGTGTGTTGGGTAATAGCTTTCAGCTGAGAAAGGGCTGATTACAATGTAAGACGCATACAATCGTGGAACGTTGGACTGCAAGATTCGAATGGTGCTCGAGGTGCGGATGTTCTTGTTTTCCTGGTCGATAGAGATCTTGTGAAGGGTCGATCCCTTGTCCCAAGAGCCCAAGTTTGTAAACAATTTATTGTATCAAAAGTATCTTAAATATAATAGAAAAAAACTTGTCCCTTTTACAAATGCAATTTAACCTATTCCGGTTGCATGAAACTTTGTCCAAACCAATACAAGTATAATTCGATCCCATTATTTCAATTATTTCTGTTTTTGTTTCAGGTACGTAAATGAAACAGTATCTTTGAACCTGCTAACTCCAGAGGTGCTGCTTTTCTTGCTTACAGAGTAAGTGCTAATTCATCACTGTACAGGAAATTTTTTCTTTGATTGTACTTTATCGGTCATTGTTTACAATTATCCCCAACAGTACATGCTGTTATTTACCTTTCTTTATTTTGTGCGGATACACTATATTTAATCATTATTGTGGTCACTGCTTTATGTATTTTAAGTAGGAGTGCAGGCTGTTATGGAGTTGGGTGTATTGTTTGGGACAGCGATGTTGTCCTGTGTTCAGACAGACATGAGTGCGGTACTTGTATGTGTATCATAAGCCAATTTATATTTATGCGTTGGAAATGGCTGTAACAAATGACCATCGAGATGTACAGTGCATATTGAATGTCACTAAATCAGTAATTTATCAGCAGAGTCGTGCTCCATTGTGCCCCAGTCTGCTGCAACGTATTGTTGTGTGCCATATGATGTTCAGAGCGGACTTCTGCAACATCAAGTGTCTGGTAGTGAATTGTATCGTGCCTCTCAATAGCTATAAGGCCAATTACAACTAACTCTTTCTATGTCAAACTCGGATGAAGCCCGCTGTGCCGATCCCAGTGGCCGCGCGGTCTAAGGCGTGGGTTTGCGGCTGCTCGCTTGCTGGGAAGGCGGGTTTGCATCCCGCAATCCCAAATCAAACCACCCTTAGGAAATGTCTATTTCGGATTTCTGCTCTACATATACCAGAGCATAGGCACACCATCTGTACAGGCTACATTGCTTAGCAATTCTTGTTTATATATTCATCACTCTGCTGTATTGTCCGTTCTATGTCTGCTTTGTTATGCACATGATCTAGTGACTTTCAGTGCGTTTAGGACGTGGCAGATTTGGTGAATGGAGCAAAATTTAACTTAAAAAAATCTGATTCAAGTAACTAAAGAATGCAGTATTTATTAAGCACTGCGTTTCAGGAATCCAAGTAATACGCGTTGTTATTGATTAAAACTGTCAGTTTTTGTGCGCGTCTCTTGTACGACGTAACAAGTACATACCTGTGCTACCAAGTAGTGTAAGTTGTATTGGTAGTGAATTCGGTTGGCCTGGTAGCTGTGATTTGTGTGAGCTACAGCTACAGAATTTCAAGCGAACTGCGGCAGACATTTGAAACAGATCCTAACGCCCCGCGCTGTGAATGTTTGCGCTCCTGCAAAACGGTCGACGAAACATGCAAAGCAGTGAGGTAGCACGCATTTTAACGTGCTTCGTAATCATGTTTATCTTTCATGTTTCCCTCTCTCTAACTAAAGTCAGTATTTTTTTCCGCTTTCTTGAATTCTAATACACTTCCCAAAAATTATGTAAACAAAACATATTTCTTTCGCTTTCATCTGGTTTTCATAACAATATTACGTTGGGAGCTCAACTTAGTGAACCATCATTTGTTGACATTTTGGTTATAAATTCCTAACCTGAGACATTTTACAGTCATTATATGGCGGCCTTATCGATTAAACTGCATTCCAGGACCTTATTTAACGTAAGAATATACTTTTGTAACACGTTTGATGCAATCCATGATTGTGTTAATAATGGAGAAATACCCACATCCTTTCCTTGCTAAGTTTATGTCATAATAAACAGCATCCAATTAGTCCTGTCGCAGATCGTAAGGAACGTAAGCTCATTGACATTAAGGCGAGTCAGTCGAGACTTCCGGCTTGTTGCCAGTGCGGCGGAGAGTCTGCCGTTGCGTGCGGAATATTGCTGTTGAATAACGGTGTTCATTTGCAACACTGTTGCAAAGTGCTTACGTGTCGTGGTAAAGATGTCGCCGAGATTTTTGTAAAAGTGTACCACCTCGTCAGTGCCGTGTTAAAAGCAACATATAAAATAGTGGAGAATTTTCGAATGACGGTTACATTTCTGGACCAAAATAAAATACTAAAACCCACTTTTTTTTTCCGTAGATGTGGCATGGTTTTCGTTAAGTTGTAACATAAACATCCAATATAACAGACATTGTTATCACTAAAATCTACATGTTTTTCGCGAAATTCCTTTACTTGGCCATAAGAGTTGGAGCCTGGTGTGTGTATAATGAGCGCAAGATTGTACTGCACGTTTTTACAAAGAAACAAATTCTGACCTTGAAGTTTAAGTAACCAATGAAACTGTTATTCTTAGAAGCAACGGAAGAAGACAAATATAAGGCAGTCCACTTCATTTGCAAGAAACGAAGAACAGTGTTCGATAATAAAGTGTAATTTCTAATAAGAAAAAGTATCGTTTTGTGTCGAAAAACACTTTCAAAAAATATGAGGCCTATTTAGAAACTGGGTTTTTTCCACCTCTGGGCTGTTTTTGTGAAATAAGGAAGTTTAAGGTCAGGGCGAAAGGTAGAATCTAAATGACCGGCCGCTGCAGGCCTAATAACCAACAGAGCTCATAATAACCAACAGCTGGTGTGCCGAGGGACATGATGTTAGACGTTCTGTGTGATACATGGTCGCTTGTACTTACACTGCTGGGATGCAAATAATATTCGGACGCAATTTATTCCGTTTGCTTCTAACGTTTATAACGTGATTGCTCAACGTGGTGACATAACTCTATTTATTTATGCATATTACTACTGATCTTATGAAGCTGGTTAATATTAAGGCCAAAATTATGCCTAAATTACCGGTACCGGCTTTAGTTTATATAGTTTACTGCATAATGTTTGCTTGTTTGGGTTTCATAATCAGAAATCAATGGCGTGACTTTATAGTCCTTCTGTACTTGTGCACACACTGTAAAGTCCTACGTCAAACGTCCTAGCTGAACAATTGAGGTCCCCCATTTCTAACTATGTAATTACCGCTTTGTTGCTGTTACATTAATCACAAAACAATGCTCAATAATATCCCTGTACTACGGCGTATATACGGCATTTATTCCCATGAAGAGGTCGGAGTTACGTAGAATATCGTATAGAAAATATTTAGGAGTAGGCTGTGGGATAATATTTATCGATTTGTGCTGCTCTTCATTAATAAAGTATCCAGCCATTTTAAATTATTGATATTTACTGTGCACAGTAGTGTAATGATAATAAAGGAGATACTGTCTCTCTACACAGAAGCATTACACTAATCCTTCTTAATTTGTTTTGATGCTTTTTCCGAAATTTTTCGACTTTTTCTCAGCCATCATCAGGGATTCGATTCATATATATTTACACACTGTGGTAAACCACTGCTTATTTTCCAGGCTGTACTGCATTTTCTCATATTTTTCAGTGCAGGCTGTCGTTTGTTTGCACTTTCGTAGTCCATTAACACAAAAGTTCACTTTTGTGCACGTTTGTATTTTCTAAAAACACCAATTAGTGAATCAGCTAACCATTAGTGTATCAGGGTACTTGATGCATACTCATGTAGCTGGCATGACGACATTCTGTACGTTGTAGACAGGTAGCGGGTTTGCGATACAGTCGCTTTTTATGCCCGCAAATGTTAATTCTGTTTACATGGAAGAAACAAGAACAATGTTGTTGTGCGAATCATGATGAATTTATATTTTTAAAAGGAAGGCAAGTACCTAGCAGCCACTTGGAAAATGCATGGCTTTTAATTTTAATTGGATTTTGCGATAAAGGCGTACAAAGCCTCTCTTCCGCAGAGTGCCTGATCACAATTATGTAATGCTCAGGCTATGCGACGCCGAATGGGATAATTCTTCCCAGTTCAGAGACCACTATACCTGCATTCAGCAAATTTACGACATCGTAATGCACAGTCTGCATTCGCTCGGATTTGCGCACACCAATACGCCAGCTTCTTTTAGTCTGTATTCATGCTGTTGAATTTATAAAAATTGCAATGTAGGATTTCAGAAATTAGACAGTGTAACGATTAGAATTCATATAATCAAAAAGTTTTCATCGTTGGTCCCTTGCTACAGTCCATTACATAGTTTTGTTGCCTAATCACTGAGTACGTCCCATCTTCCAGTAACTTAGCGCGTTAAAATTATGCTATTTTAAAGAAACTGGACTGTTGAAAATGAATATACGTTTGAGTAAAATTGTCAGGCCGGTAATCAGTAAGGCTAATATAGCGTAAATTCAGATTATTTAAGAAAAATGGAAATTATTTAGATAATGTTTAAACATTCAGTTCCTACCGCATATTGGAGCCCTCGTACTTCAGCACTAAAGATAAATTTCTGTGAGACAGATAAGGGACACTCTGTGAGCAAAATTCAGTTCCTAACGTTAAAGCAGGCCATAGGATAGGATGAAGTTTTTGTACTTTACATAAGTGTTTTTTAAAAGTCCTGGTACTGTTGACCTCCCAAATTTATCTCGAAGTCTTAATAGACATAAACTCTGGTAATAAATACAGTTAGAAAATTTAAGTATAAGGAACATACTAAACTGTAAAACCTGCGTATAATCAACATAAAAAATTTATTACAGCAAGTAATCTCCTACAGGTATTGAAAAAGTATCAGGAGTAGAATATATCTACTGGGTGAGGGGAAGTTTGTGTTCTAGTGAGTAAAGTGTCCTCAGACTGCGGACCCCCTGTTGATGAATTCTGTTTTAAAGAGATCAAGAAATTTAAATACCACATGCTGTCTAAATATTCCATTTGATGTGATGAAGCTGGCTGTGTATTGCATGTGTGTGTGTTGAAATTGTGTGTGATGTATGTGGTTATTACTGCCGTGCAAAGATGTAGTCTCCTGAAATGCTTGTCTGACGTTTTGACAAAGTGCACCTCCGCATTGCATGCATGTATTCAGTCTGTGCATGGCACGCTGGCAGTTTATTTCATGGTTATCGTAAACTATGAGCAAAATTTTACGAAATGTGGAAACTCTCAAAAAGTTAATATAGTAATGAACTGTTTTTACTAGTAAACTGAAAGACTGTATTTAAAATGTTCCCTTTGTAATGCTAACTCGTTTTCTGTGGAGCTGTTTATTATTTCAGAGCAATAACCTGTAAATTTACCTGGCCCCATATTGACTTACCTAGCGCAACAATACGTGTTGGAAGCCACTGAAATTACTGTCTTGAGGACGAGAAGTGACTCCACACAGCAAAGTTCTTCTTGTGGCGCTAGTCGTTTCACAGCTTGTCAAGAAATTTTCCGCGTTTTATAAAACCCGAAGTTTCAATACCGCCTGCACAAGACCCTGCCACTGGACTCTTTCCAAACCAGATTAATCCAGTACAATCTTTACTTGGGTCATGCCGGTGTGTTAGTTCAATTACAATAATAATAAACACAGCCTGACTTGGAAAAACCCGGCATTAAGAAGGATCTTGGACAAATTGTCGTATTAGCTTAGGGTTATGCTAGTTTAGTTTTCTCTGAATGGTTTTACGTTTTAAAAGCAATGGATTAGTGAGGTTTTCACTAATGTTTTTATAATATATGATTAGAGATCTGTGCTTTTAACATGTTTACCTGTACCTGATGATGGCTCGGCCGAGCTGAAACATGTAGTATATTGGCACAACTTTAGAATGAATGGTATAGTGTGCGAACAAATACATACAGTGGTGTGTCAGACTGTATTTTTTATTATTGTAATCCAGTACACACCTTTGTATCCTGTTTCTGTAATATTCAGTTCAGCGTTATTCTCCCCTCTACGCTTAGGTCTTCCAAGTGGTTATGTTCTCTGTTTTTTCTTAATCACCTCGTATCCTAAGGCACGTTCTTAATATCTTTGAATTCTTCCTATCATATCAGCCTTTATAAATTTAAAAATCTCTCTGATAGAGTGCAAAATAAGAGCTACATCTTTCATTTTTGTGTTTTAACCTTGCGATTTGACGTGGTCTCAGAAACTATTCACTGGCCACTTTTAATTCCTACATGCCTTCGTTTCGACAATTTTTCCATCCTCGTTTGGTAGCAACTACGAAGGGAACGCTTTTTGCGGACCACAGAATCTGTCTACTCGGACTTCGTCAACAGTTTTCCAACCCCGATATGTGTAACTGTTTTTATTCTTTGACGATTGAGTTTAAATGCTTTCGATGTTTTCTATGTGTCCAGCCATTACACGTACACAGACACACTCAAAATAAAAGAATCTGATCCCGACACACATTACTACGACTTAAGTCGTCGCTCAGCGACGAAGGCTTGTTTATTTTAATGCAAGTTTAAAGTTACTAATTTTTAAAATTACATCTTCAGTGGCGATCGTCCATATTCGTATCACGGTTTACATTATTCGTTTCTTCTCCTTTGAACGGATTAGATCTCCTCTTAAATGCGGCTCTACGTATATTACATACAAGCCTAGATACCCGCTTGATCTCCTTAAGATATGAAATTCTAGTCGAATCAGTAAGGGTGAACAAGCACAGAAATAATTCAAACCGTAGCGCAGACGTACCACAGACGACAAGACTGTTAGAACTGTAAAGGATAGGACTAGCTCTCCTGCAGGAAGAAAAGTCTTCCGACGTCTGCATAAAAGATGGAGCGACTTGTCTAGGAATAACAGGCTATTATCCTAACAAAAAGAGAAAAAACAAGGAAATGTTTTATTGAAGCTTCTCCTTTTTGGACTTCATATTCAAAAAGACGGCATATCGTCTCGTTATTCCTCCCTTTCCTTATTATGGAGTAGGCATTTTTTCGGTTTTTTCTAAAGGAGCAACCATGCAAGTGATTAATTTCTGTTTCGCCCCCTCACTGTTTCGGTGTATTTTTGAGATATTCTGTATTTTTATCAAATATTTCAATGAGGAGGGGCAGCGAAATGCTGCGGTTACACTTACAATCTCCCGGGGGGGGGGGGGGAGATGATAGGAGATTGTAGCTACTAAGTAATGAGTAAACGTGGGGTTATCTATCTACTTACCTTTTTGTGAAAAGGCCTGGGAGTCTAAGATAATCTCTCGTACAGCATGCGAGGGAATTCGATTCGGAACAGCTGTGTTTTACGTGTCTACGTGACTAATAGGTCTATGCAGTCTGTGTAGCACAATATTTCACATAGTTCAAGTCACTTTAACGCAGGTTAAAGCTTCTTTAATGACATTTAGTTCATATTGTTGATTTGAACAAATATTCTTTTTCCCTATTGAGGTGCTACTGTCCGTTGACGGTATCACAAAATAGAACAGACGACATGTTAGCAACCTTTTATAAATTGATGTGTTTTAAGACTGTAAAGCATAGTGTAACTATACGTACTACCTGTGTATCTTTAAAATGTATGTCTTTAGCCACAGACTTCATTTATATGTTTCGTATTTTTCTCAGAATAGAGTCTTCTGTAAGGCAGGAACTGAATTTTAGAGATCACAATACGAGAAAGTGTTGATGCCTACGTGGTAAACGCGTGAACATTGAGGGTGGCACCTACATTAACCCTTTAAGGACGGAACGTAATCTGTTTTACATAAGGACACACTGCGTACCGCGCTGTAAACACTCTCCACTTGGGTTATAAAAACCAGTCTCTTAATGTTTTATAAGGCAAAAGTTGCTGTTTGTTCTGAAATCCGTACAAAACACATAAACGCAATGTGGGCACCACGTAGAATTTTTTAATGTTAAAGCTGGTGGTACGTAAAGTTACCGCTAGGCTTTAAAAGGTTAATGTACGAGTAAGAGAATGCCTAGTTTATCAAAATAAGTGTCCCTAAAGTAAAGTACTAAGGATTTTTGTCACAAATTATTCATTCCGTTTTTTTCTGTGTTTAGTGTAGTGTTTCACAATTCTTACTCTTCGTAAGATGCCACCATTGTGGTTTAATCGAAAAATACACGACGGGCTAAAAGTGTTGTGCGAGTTGGTTGACGGTAAATGCATAACGAGCACGAGAAACACGCGATTAGTTTCATTTGTTGGTATCAGTTTGTATTTTTGCGCATTCATTCAGTTAAGTGTTTTTCGTTTCTCTGTTTTCTGATGCACGTTATTCCCAACGGGGCTTAAGATATTTTCGTTTCCTGCAACGCTTCCAAGCTGACTCCGCGGGCCTATTCAGCCTCTTATTGCACTGGTACATGGGGCATCTTCCCGTGGGATAAAGTGGCGGGGGCGTGGAATCGATCACTTATATCCATCGATTGCGTAGGTTAATAATAAGAGGAACTGTACTTCCACTCCCCCATATATCTTCGTGACATGCACGGAGACGTTATAATGACGTCGTTGTATGACATTCTCCTTGCCGTGTTCACCTGCGTATGCACATCAAGACTTCGTGCATGTTTTTTGCTTTAAGTTTGGTTTGATGTTATTCAGTTTTGCAAGGTCTGGACAAGTTTGAGGTTTACTGGATTAAGGTACGTGAGTGTGATGTCGGGTATTGTGTTTTGGAACTAGATATTATAAACTTACTTTTCAGATTTTGTAGACGCATGCGCGTCGGGCTGTTTGTCAATGTAATGATGGACATTTTGGCCTCATAACACGTGGGAATTGTGTTTGCTGGATTGACATCGTAAACTATGCAGCAGACACTCACATCTGTACAAGAACTAAGTGATGCATGCTTTTTGTCCCCGTTTTGTAGTTTCACTGAACAAACATTCGTTAGCATTCATGAGAATTACGGATGATGCATGTTGTGGCTGTGTTTGTGTAGATCCATTCATTTGCTTTACCTGTGTACTGCAACAGTGGAAAATGTTGCAGGATAGCAGAGCGACAGTTTTTATACACAGAAGATGTCGGTGACACTTGTACCCCTCAGTGGTTGATTCGAACAATAGAGTACTGGTGAAACACAATTACAGTAATTTTGGTCATATTTATAGTTGTATTAGGGTCCATAGACACGCTCAAAATCCGTAAAAATCATCATCATTATCATCAGCATCATCCTTATCTCGTCATCTTCGGACTTCAAATACAAATTCAAACAATTCTTTGTGAACTAGGGGTGTCCTAGTTTTTGCTGGTGGGCGACATAATCGGTTTGTGTATAGTGTGTGTATGGCCAACTTGAAGTAGCCATTTATCTGTCTTCACAATATATATCAAATATTGTAAATAGTGGACAAACTAAATATTAATCCAGTGACGTCTGGATGCAGTCAGTCACACAACGGTAGCAGATGGTTAAGCCCTGCTGGCGTAATAGTTCTAATTTGGTGGCTGTTTAAGTGACTCACGCTTTTGTTTACATCTCAGACAGGCTGCACCCCGGGGTCAAGAAGGGGCATTTTGGAAACCTGGGCTGTAAACCATGAAGAAATTTGACGGAGTCTTTGTAGTATCTTGACATACAGAGTTTATTGCATGTTGTGTCGGATACGTTACGCATTGAACCTAGATGTTTCGTTCACTGAAGATCATCCTCAGAGAGTTTTTGATCACCGTAATTACGCTCCGTAGATGTATAGAATTTTCTCAAACTGAACTTTAATACACGGTATGGAAATGAACGTTTCAGAATATCATATAATTACTTCGTTTAATATACAATAGACGGAGCAAATAATATGAACAGGCGGACACGTGTAACTGACTTCTTCAATGAAAGTACTTATTGAAAAACTGATCATCCTTCATTTAACCCTTTAAAGATGAAGCGTATCTGTTTTATATAAGGACTCAGTGCGTACCGCGCTGTAAACACTCTCCACTTCGGTTATAAAAACCAGTCTCTTAATGTGTTATAAGGCAAAGTTGCTGTTTGTTCTGAGATCCGTACAAAACACATAAACGCAATGTGGGCACCACGTAGAATTTTTTAATGTTAAACCTGGTGGTACGTAAAGTTACCGCTAGGCTTTAAAAGGTTAATTTGTCAGTCCCCCCCCCCCCCAAACCAAGATTTCATTCACGTATTGTCAATAACCGACCACTTGAGCCTTGCTTGAGCCAGATGTGCCCATTCAACATCTTAGAACCCTGTTTCGTTAAGATCGTCTCTAAGTTTACCTCCCACGTACGCTTAAGGATCTCAGCTTGTCAGGCGTACAAGTATATTATTGAAGGTTCACTTAAGCCCTTAAGCAAAGTGACCTATAGAAGCTATTAATCCGAAAGAAGCCTGCAGCTACAGAGCAACGTATATTATGATATAGGTCTATAGGCCTACGCGTAGATCCTTATTTAAGTAGCCCTTAAATTTATCTTACCAACGAAATCAAGATACTCAACAGCACCTATAATAGGTCTTCTGTACAGAGTATGATGGAAATCAGTCAAGTTAGTTAAGCCATGCTACATACAGGCGAGGCATTTAGTGAAAATAATAGTTGATTATCTGATTTGGAGTTGCGCCTAAAGTGTAGAATATTACAGCAGATACATACCACGTAGAAAATAACAAAATCATTTACAACCACCACGTAATAATAATAATAATAATAATAATGATTCCTAAACCATGCTTTATATAATATGTCGTTTTTAACGACGCCCACAGCAGCTCACCTGTCTGATGTAGCATGGTGGATGATAATGAATGGTGAATCGTAAAGGCTTTGTAAGGAAACAGCCGTGGCATAATTAAGGTACTATCCCTACTGTTTGTATAGTAACTAGTAAAACCACGAATAACCCGTTAGAATAGTGCTGCATTCGAAATATGAATCAGGCACCTCCGGAATGAAGGATAGAAAAGTGTGAGGTTGAGTGTGCTTGCTCCGTAGAAACATGTCATTACGTAACCGTCAACATTTTCTTCAACATCATCACTGTCGTCGTCGTCGTCGTCGTCATCATCATCATCATCATCGTCGTCATAATCGTCATCATCTAAAATTGAACAATTGAATTCAGACCTGCTAGTTCTCTGTCATGTCCGGATAAACATCTTCCATGTTTTCCTAAGCAACTGTTTTAGACTGACGATGTGAAAGGGGCTGAAATTAGTCCCGAAAGAAATGTTTTGTTACCGTGAGGAGACGTTGATAGATGGTTGAACACAGAAACAGTTTCCTGATAACCAGAAGACAAACGCTAATAAATGCTGAGTCGTAACAGCGCTGTTTATGTGGCAGTCGAACGGTCTGTTATGATGTTGAGAGAAGGGGCAAATAAACACGTCTATTTCCGAGCGGCAGTGACTGCTGAATGTAGTACATTTCTCACACTGGAAGCAGGTGACAGTCTGTTCATGTTAACGCTTTTATACCGGTATGAATGTTATTCCTACTTCGTGAGTGTCCGTGTTTAAGGAAACCAACACCCAAGGGAACGTACTACTTAAATGTACACAATTACTGCATTCATATTCTGAAATCTTGGTGGGAGAGCTGTGTAATTTATTTTCACATCCGTTCAAGTATTTCTGGTTAGCCCTTTGCTGGGCAGTTTTAAGCTTTGTAAGCATGCTTTAAACTTAAATAACAAGATATTTTATCTGCAGTGTTTATTTGTGGGTTTCACTTGGTTGTCAGAATAAACACTTGCCGTTTCCCTAAACATCATTAAAATATTGGTACTTGAAATTGAGGTGCGATTTTCTAGGATGAAAGACCAGATGCTTCGAACTCTTTTACGTATAAGTGAGCAAGACAAGTTATAATTTGTGGAGTAAAATAAATTATGGTCTAGCGGTGTATCTCTCATTGTTTATGAAACTAATTTGTTTAGAATCTCTTACTTTTTAGGCACCCTACTTTCTTCTTCAGAGCTCGGCAGGGTATCTTATGTTTGCCTTTCGTATTTTCAGTTTACTTTACGATGCGCAGAATGTATAGCTCCCAACGTTGATGAGTAAGTAATATATCGGACAACGTGTAAAACGAAGTGATCACGGAGTAATTTAAGGCACTCTCACTGTAGTTACTTGCATGGTCTGAGGAAAAGCACTAAAATTCTAGATTAGGATATTTGGTTTCATGGCCGACATTCGAAGTAAGTACGTCCAGAACGCAAGTCATAAACGTTAGCACTTAAGCCAACTTGCTTTAGAACTGACCATTGAAATTCTACGTGAAATATCTGACTCCCGTTGGAGCTACATGCTTAGCCCATCTTGGTCACATTATTTTAAGTAAACTGGAATACGAGTAATGCTTAAAGGACGACATATATTCCAAATCCTGACCGACTACAGACTGTCATGCCTGACTGACTGCTGACTGAATTAAGTCACAGCTGCATGCTTCCAAACCCTAACCTACGATCCACGGTAACCTCCCACACTTATTAAAACTATGCGAAATTTGAAGTCCGCACAGCGGTGTTGCTGGTGGTCGAAGTCCTCTGGCGTGTTATTTATTGTCGACTGGTAAGTAGTTAGCGACGTTTCGACTAGCCGGCAAGGTGTAACATCTCGGAAGACTTGAAATCTGTTTATCAAAATTGAAGTGTTCGGAATAAAGAGTGTTATTAAGTAACCTAATAATTCCTTCGCTAAATCACGTAAGGAAGACATTGCACTACAAAGCGTATTGGGCCCATGTCCTCATAAGCCCAGCGGAGGTTTAATAAGTTGCCTCTGGCAGTGTTTCAAATGACTGAAACGCTAAGAAGTGAAAGGACAGATATTCTGAACCAGCAAACTTCGTTTCTGATTAAGAAACTTTCCACATAAATTGAATAAGTGTAATGCTCTATTAGCAGGCCTACACACACACACACACACACACACACACACACACACACACACACACACACACACACACNACACACACACACACACACACACACACACACACACACACACACACACATCTGCTTCTGGCATGTGCTCAACAAAGCAGTAGGTTACAATCGAGACATGGGCAGTATAACATAAGCTACCTGTCCAGTGTTTTGTGTCACCTGCAAGAGTGTGTTCCACTTTGTGCAGGCCCCCTACTCGTCTCCTTCTGTCAGGTGGAGTCTGTGAAACATATTTATTAGTAATCTTTGTTCCCCTTCCGTTTATGGTCACAAGGCCACAGTATGTCTGCACTAATGAAGAAGCATCCATTTTTCACATGACGTTTCCTTCTTCGCTCCATTTTCCGTTACCACCTGAGGACATTGCCTTAAATAATCCAAATGCCTTAGATCGTGGTTGTCATAACATTAATGATCACTAGACTTAAAAACAGCGCATTCTGTGTGTTATATTCTTGAGTTACGGAAGGTGTGTAGCACCGTGATAATTTTGATGAATGTTACATAAGGAAGACGTCGAAAGAAATGAGTATATCGTATATCGTATGCACCAATTCTGCATTATTTCTCTATGGTTTCCAGTGCGTTATAAATTAAAACCTTAGACCTTCATGTCCATACGTTATGCACAGGAGCCAATATTGTAAAATATGCTTTACCACGTTTTGATATAAGAGCTGCGGGAGTGACTTGTATCGGAATGTGGCTTCTCATTAAACGCAGGATTTTTTATAATTCATGAAATTTGCAATATTCTCCCGTAGTTAACTTGTTCGTGTACAATTTCACTTTTCTGGTAATTTTTTCCTTCTCTCGTATGTAAACCTACGAATCCAATATGCTTTAACGAAAATAGGCTTTCGTAATACACATTGGATTTAACTGACCCAAGGTCACAGCAAATTACAAAAAAAAAAAATGCTCTTTCCATGTGTTAAATATGCGAGTCATGATACAAATTTTTCAGCATACCCGTGTTACTGTGACAAGTGTCTATCATCTGAGCTATATTTGATATGTATTACACTACAAGAGTTGGCATTAGAACTGCTTTCTCGTGATTGTTTGTTATTACACTTATATATTCTTATTGTTTTGAAATAGTACTTTACGTTGCAGCCTAATATCAGGACTTACGTTGTTAGATCAAAACCATTGTGACTAATCCTGAAGTGATAATGAAAATCAGTGGAGTGTCAGTGAAGTACCACCACTGAACATGAGAGCATAAACAGTTCTATAAACGTCCTGCTGTCTTACATAACGTATACATTAGACAGCGGTGCAGTACATCAGCCGTTGGCAAGATAACTGAAAATCACAAACTAGTTCGCATACTGTATTCCGCACTGCCCGGAGTACGGGGATTTGCGAGAGCCGAGGGTTGTGTGTCCCTTACGAAGAGATAGAGCCATAACTTAGCGGTGGGAAAACGCGCTGTAGGATTTCCATCCAATGAATGGCACTGGCACTACAGTTATAATGAACGCCATCCATAAAACTGGAGAGTTTCATTTCCTTCTTGTTGTTGCTCAATATTTCCTCCCTGTGAATCTAACGCGTGAAGGTGGAAATAGGTGTGTTTGAAGACATTCAACAGATTCTTGTTAGGACACTTTAGTGCAGGAGTTTTTGGCTACCACACATAATGGAAAATCTGCTAAATATCTTAATATAAATTAAGGAATACATATAAGGCATACAATTTAAGGAAAAGGATAAACTTAATAAATGGTCTCACGTTCAAAAGTAACAGAATATAATATCATTCAATACATAAATTAGGCTTTGCAGTACAGTATACAGGCCTACTGAATTCTGGAACAGTACGTACTGAGTATTTCTTATATTTTTAAATACGAAGTTTGAACTGGTAGGTGATAAAATTATAGTGTCTAATTAAATGCGGAAGTGATAAGTGGTAAGTAAGTAAGGATTTGGAAGAAGGTTCCTGTCGCTTCGTGGAATATACTGTGGAAGATACTGAGTAAAGTCACAAAAATCACCTATAAGTATGCCTGGTACGCAGACTGAGATTCGAACACGGTATCTCAGTAACACACGTTACAGCTGCTGTATGTTACGTAACTGAACGGAGCGCGGTCAGCTACTACACAAAGCGCAACATTTTGTGAGGCACGACGGTAAGTACTGTGGACTATTGGACCCTATCCAGAGTTGAGTAATAATTGAATGCGGCCCTTTTAAATTTTTAAATGAATTCCCTGATATCGTGACGTTTATTACATACTTTGTGTAAGGTATGTAACGAAGGCCATGATCAGTAGCATAAAATGTGTTGTGTTTTCTGTTGTGTGCTAAGACCACCTTAATATTTTATAATGGTAAGACACTGCTGAACGTTCTGCCGTTACCACTGTTAAGGACGGCCTTTGTGTGAGGTAAAAACAATAATTTACTAGAAAATAAATTTCTTTACTCGCAAGAAGTCTGAAATGTAGTTTTAGTAAAAAAAATAATTCTCTTGAACAGTGTTCGAACTACGTAATTTTGAACAAATCAAATATCAAGATTCTTTGGTTGACAGTTTATAAATCGTGCAAGGTTTTTACGTAACCGGTTGCCCTATCCCCTAGAGCTAGATTTCACGGAGGAAGGCGTAAGTGTGATAACATCATGAAGCAACAATTCGTAAGTCCCAGTCTTATAGCTGGCATAACAGTTCAGTTTACGTGAGTCCTCTAGAAGAGCTTTCTATATTCTGGCTTTAAAGGAATAGAATTTAAACACTGCTTATGAAACCACGTTGAATTTTTTTAGACGTAGGTACCTGAAGTGCAGCCTGTGTGTACCATGGCACTGTTTTGCCTGTAGTGATGTGTAAGTTCGATGAAATGCACAGAAACCTGATTCGGCTGAAATGCTGTATCAGGTTGTGTTAAGTTTAGTTATAAATGTTTGGTTTTATTTAATGACGCTGTCACTATACCAGAATGGATCTTCAAGAAGTGGGATGGGGAGGGCATGGACTGGATTGAGCTGGCTCAGGTTAGGGACAGGTGGCGGGCTCTTGTGAATACGGTAATGAACCTCCGGGTTCCATAAAATGCGGTGAGTTTCTTGACTAGCTGAGAAACTGTTAGCTTCTCAAGAAGGCTTCTGCTCCATGGAGTTAGTTATTTAGTTAGTTATTTAGTTTATTTATTTATTTATTTATTTATTTAGGTAGTTAGTTAGTCAGTCAGTCACCATGCCAAACTGTGTATGTCATCGAATTGTAGAATAGTGAATGTCAATTGAAAAGAATGTGAAAGAAACTGATTTTGGTCTAATTTGGGATTGTGTCATGGCATTTTCATGGCAAGATTGAGTAAAGTACGAAACACCACAGTCAGGTGTTAATGAGGTATAATTTATTTATAAAAACTGGTGTATATTTTCTTGACCGGAAGGCCCATCTACACGAGCGTTAAATACCATCCCTTATTTCGTTCCTTGGTGAAATTAAATACATGAAGGAATCATTATGGGAAGCTCAGAGTTATGAAAGTGTGAACGGCTTTTAGTAGGTATAATTAGGTGGCTGCTTCTTGCAGTTTACTAACTTGGGCACATTATTTAAGAGGGTTTAGCACGAAGATGTATTACGGAAAATCATCTTTTGCAGCTGCTCATTTATACGCGTACTTCTCATTTTTTGTCCGCTTCTGTTGGCGTTTGAAGCCTAATACTATATGATTTAACTTATAAACAAGACCAATAAAGTAAGTGGCTGTTGCGATTATCCATTGAGATTCCAAAGATGATACGCAAGTTAGAAAGTGATAAAAATTAATATGGGTTCCCACCTATTTCGATTCTGTGGCAAAGAGTAAAACATTTTAAGCTTATCGAATATGGAATTACGCCATTTTTGCTGATATAAGAAATCTTACCCGTCTGTCCTTCTACACCATCAGACGTAGAGGGGTGAAGTAATTGGGGTTAATTAATGGAAATAATTTATTGATAATGGCCAATAAAAATTAAAGAACTTTTAAAAAACAGCGGTATTTTATTTGGAATGGGCAATTATACTGACGTCCTTACGATTTTAGCTTCCAGTACTAATACCATTAGACAATAATATTTTTCGTTGGTTTTGTACTCTCTAGAACCACATATGTTAAAGAGTATGCACTGCTAATTTGAATTGTACCTTGTATTTTATAGTTCAATAACTTGCACAAGTTCTAAGCGTATAGTTCTTACTAAGGGGAGTTGCAAAATATGAAGCTCTTAAGCAGAAATATTAGCACAGTCATGTGCCTGTTTATTGCCTTAATGACACTAACGTACGTTTGTGACTTATATCCATATTCACATACTCGTACACAGACCTTGCAATCATGTGACGCACATGGTCAACTCGAGCTCACCAACTGCGGCCTCTGTTCTGTGTTCTGTTTGACAGATCAGGTTGCTACAGTGCTAATCCGATAGCTATCAGTTTCGAATCCCCACCAGGCTTCCTACCGTGCTGACGGATGAAGCACGAATTCAGTCCATCCCCCTCCCCCACCGATACATTTTATGGGTGTTGAGATTATTCCTACTGCTATCGTTGAGTCTTACTTGTTGAGTTTAAAGGCAGATAGGAACATACTAGCTTGCTGCGTTTAAATGATTGAAGTTTTGGAACTGATTAGCCGTTTAAGAAAATAAATGTAGGAACTTAAGCGTTAAGTTGTACTAATTGTGAATGTGCTTGTGAATAGATTTCGGGATTTTGAAAGACTGATATGAAGAACATCAAACCGTACTCAAATTTTGGAATATCTGATTCCGTTGTGTGCCTGTTCTGACAGTTTAATACGGCAATGATTGTAGAACGTGTTCCCATTTTACCATTCTGGGACCACAAAATGTTAATGTCAGAGTTTTACAGCGTGTAGCGGTGTTGTAATATTTGTGTAGGAATACTGTCTCTCTTTGGCATTCTATTGTGATCTCATGATGGTGGTTAACAAACGTTGTAAGCTTACACGTGGTTATCCTTCGAATTGGAATTCAATTAACAACGGTACTGGACTTTTCGATACGTATATGTGCGCCATGCTTTGTTAGTTTGAGAGCTGATTGTGTGTCGGTTTTCTGAATTGTTAACAAATGTGTTCATTTACAAAAGTATCTAATGAATACGCATGTCGTTTGAAGTTAATTATTTAGTGGATGTGACGTAGATTAGCCGCTAGCTATCTTTCTGTAGTTAACTCTGCAAGATGGAGAGGGATTACCAGAACTGTGTAAGAAGTTCACGAAGCAGTAGAAAAGTGGACGTTTTAATAGATAATAGTGGCATTTTTAAATATACTTAGAGCATTTACTTTCAGATTCACTGACAAAGAGAATATTCCTCCAACACAATGTAAACAGATTCGAGTCTTGTAAGATTTTACGCCGTGTCTACTGGTAAATGGTAATGTTTCGAACGGTGATCTGCAGAGTTAAGAAGTCCACTCTTCGGCCGCTAAATGATTAATAGGTTGAAACAGTTCAAACTGAATTCACACCTCTAACGATGAAGGCACTTAAAACCTATATTATGGAGCATCACTCGAGGAACTTTCTAAATTTTCGTGTTGCATCCTTTTCCTTAGGTCCAACATATTATCCTTCTCAAACAACGTCAACATACGTTTTTTCTTGAACTGGAATGTCAAATTTCACGTTGTTTTGCATAGTTTAAAACGATGTTGGCTTGAGGATTTGAAGACGAAGTATTTTTAACTCGATGGTTTAGCGAGTTCTCTAAATTGCCTCTGCTCTTCATTTCCACGCCATTGTAATTTTGAATTGCATTTACAAATAGACCTGAATGTCGACTTTGCCACTTTTTCTGTAAGGACTGTTAAATAATTTATGATATCTCTGCCTCCCTTACTTGGTTTACTACGTATTTGTCTTGCGGCGGTATAGAAAGGAGACTAAGGCAGGGCGTTGGACACTATTTGAAAGTTATATAAAGTTTTTCGTGTTAAAAGGTTTTGTGTATCACTTAGTCAGCGGGGACGCTGGATTTATGTAACTGATTTATGGAAGGCATTTGGTGTTTTGTTTTCAGATTTAATTTTGTTTGTGTCATTGTATGGAGTTACTGAAATGTTAAGCCTTTATTATGCTTATAGTCATTTACACTGAAATTAACATTATGGCGCTCTTCACTCCCTGTATTACAGACTAATGCTCTTTATGATGTAGTAATTCCAATTTTATAAACATACCGCGTGATTGGCGTATTCAGTAAACCTGGTTATTCAGTATGGCTGAGAAATTTTGTAATAATTATAATGCATGGCCTACATCACCTTCAGTATCATCATCATCATCATCATCATCATCAACAACCATTCTTTTCCCACTGTTTGATTTTCAGTTGAAGTGAATTGTTTTGTTTTGTTTTGTTGTTATGCTTTATTTATTTTTCTTTGTAACTTCATTGTACATTAAACAACCTTTTACATGGATATTAGGCTGTTGAACAAATAGATGAGTTTGATTATTTAATAATAATAACATATTTGTTCTCTTTATGTGCCTTTACATCCTTGCAGTCCTCCTCTTAAAGTCGCCGTCTGTAGCCGCCTATACGTGTTTGGCAAGTCTAGAAGCGCTGAACTTATCTGCATGAAATTTAATATTTGACAGATCTGGAGAAGACTGTCGAGCCACTTTAATTTCAGTTACCTTATATTTATGAACGCGTCTCCAAATAACTCGCTAAATGATGCAAAAACAAGACGCTTTGAATAAAGGTTTTAGATTTAGAGAAGAATAAAACTTATTTTGTGTCTAGTATATTTTTTCGTAAGGGAGACTGGTTTCGAGATTATTACGTGAAGAAAAGTGACGCTGTGCTGTACGTGAATTTCCGAACTTGCATACACATCAGTTCAACGCTGGTTTCCAGCACGCCCGTTCTATCACGCATACAACAAAAGCAACCCTACACTGCGTTGAGAATGCTTAGAAAAGTGGTCTGTTGTACTTTTATAATGCAGTGTTGTATTGTAGCCAAGCTTGGAATCTTGTATTAAATAATGAAGGAGCCTATGACTCCTCGCCGGTTTGATTCAGTACCCACAAACAGTTTACATTTGCATATAAATTCAGTGTTTGTTTATTTTAAAGGAAAAGTCCATCGTCGTGTTAATTAGCTTGTTGTGTAGAAAGTGGAAAGGCGCTCTTAAAACACTCAGATTTATTACATAGTGTGGTGCTCTAAATATTCACTTTTGTGCTATTTATAAAGGAGCACAGAAAGTCAGCTTTCACGGATTGAAAATATAAGGCAAGTAACAGAAACGACGTGACAGGAATTTCACGTCAGGCACATATTTTCCAACCTGTTTTTGCATCAAAGTGAGAAACATTGGCTCAGTACAACTTTGTTAGTTATTGCTATCTATAAACATGCTATTCCATTAATTTTATGGGAGTGGTTTTGCTAGGTGACGTATATTTAAGTCACCAATTTTCGTATTGTTGATGATAATTTTTCAGTTTAGGTTCTCTAGTTTACCGGTAAAACTTCGAATGGCAAACCTATAGTTGAGACCGTCAGTGGAAAACTGTGAATCCGTTTCTGTTGCCACATTTATGTGATTTTTTTCAGCCAGTTTTGTACATTTACTAGTTTTGCTTCTTTTTATGTCTTTCGCAGGTATGATCTAGTAGTACTGCAAAATCAGTGATATCTGCCTCTTTCCTTTGCTTATCTTTATATAGTACTAGTATGTTAGAGCGGTTGGACTGTATCTGAACAGTAGTTCATATTATCAGTCTCAGTGCAATCTGCACTGGTCGTGTCGTAGTACTTTGTTGGTTCATATTTTATATTGGCCTGCTTTGTTCTGTTGTTGGTAGAGTATTTACAGATGTCATTTCTGTTGTTATTTTTGTTAGTGTAGTTATTACCACCACCACAACACAACAGCAGTTACTACTACTACTACTACTACTACTACTACTACTACTACTTCTTCTTCTTCTTCTTCTTCTTCTTCTTCTTCCTCCTCCTCCTCCTCCTCCTCCTGCTTTTTACCATCTTTCCTCCAGATATTTTAAGTGGATCGGCCCCATGTAAAATGTATGTCGAGGTACGTTGTAATCTAGTATTTGAGAAATAATATGTTATCAGATACGTTACTTTTGTACACAAAGTTGAAGTGGGTTGGACAAATTGATAATTTATTTACATGGAGATTTTTCTGCTATTAAAATCTTTACTTCTACCCGAAGTTTATTGCAGTGATTTAAAAATGAGGCGATAACGCGGCAGTAAACATACAAGGAATGGTTATGGCAGGAAACAGGGTATAAATCACGTGTGTCGTGTCGTTTTATCACAGGTTATAGTACAGACAAAGGCGCGAAGCAAGAATTTAGCTTGAATACTTAGGATCTTTCGTAGAGCAAACGTAAGTCACTCGCATCAAAACGCCAGTAAAATCAAAATTACATTTATGGTGAATCAAGCACAGGTTAGAGATGTTAACTGATGGAAGATACACAAAGTGAGTGTCGTGATTGTCCTGTGTAGTTTGTTTTACGAACCGGTCAGTATATCGGCTTATGTAATGTCGGCACTAGGAGTGGCTTGTGAACGGATTTAGAAGGAGATTTCCCAGGATGTGCCAAGAAGGACCAAAACCTATGGAAAGCCTCAGACAGAATATCCGGTATCAAGGCCGGGATTAAAACCTGGCCTTTCTGGAATTCAAGTCTAGGAGAGTTACAGCTGCAGTAGCCTCTTCTGCATTGAACCTGTTGTCTTGTACGGATGTGAAAATTGATCTCTCATTCTGTAAAGAATAATATAGAGAGAGCAGAATCCTAAGGAGAATACACAGATCAAAACTGGTGGCAGTGAGGGGATTAAAGTTAAAATTACAGGCTAAGGAACTCTGTACTTCGTATTCTGTGGTTATCAGAACAACGTTATTGAAACGAATTTTCTTGAGAGGCTGTTAAATTTTCAAAGTCATCTCTACCTCAACTAGATTCTGTTACTCATTTTGCAGTAGGCCTTTTAGGATCTTACTACATTTTGTGACTGCATGTAATTTGATAAATATATCACAGGAAAAAATTTCCGCCAGGCAGAGTGATTTGAGATGTGTTTTCCACACTTTCTGCCTAACTCACTTCCTTTGCAAATAGTACCTCAGAGTACAAACCAAAGTCCATGCCATGAAGGTGTACAGGGGGATCAGAAGTACGGCTGCATTCATTCTTAACGGCGGCCTAGATGGGAGTAGTCAACATCACGCTCCTTCTGCTTTATCCAGGCACCAAATACCATAGTAGCATATATTAACTTTTTAAATCTCGGTTGTTCTTTATGTACCGCAAGTTTTAACATTCAAACTCCGCCATTTTGCAGGCAGAATGCATTTATGTACATTTTGCTTGTACATGCAGCCTTAAGTGCTTGGTTTTGTAACCGTGATGAAGTGTGTTACTTGCGCGGTGCGATTTGAATCGTAGGTGAAGTTCACGTTATTTTTATGTTTATAAAGGATTAATCACTTTTTCGAGTAAGTTACTGGGTGATATGAACATAATGGAAAGAGTCAAGTAGGTACAATTCTCGGCCTATTAATATCTCACAGCTGTTTCATTATTATGCCATGGGTCATTGCATATTATTGCACATTTAACAGCTGATTAAGTATTCTTTAAGCATTCTAAGTAATGCTGTAGCCTATAATACAGCTAGACTTCCACTCTGTGGTGCATATTCCTTTTTATCTTACAATATTCACACCACTAGTGAAGACATCGATGGTTCAGAATTTGTATTTATGAAGGACCATCCTGAGCCAGATGAATCTAATACACATCTGTACACCCCGTTTATTTAGTATTAATTTTAATATTGTTCTCCCAAAAACGCACAGTTTTCTCGAGTCGCTACTTCTTTAAGTTTCATCAACTGTTATTCTATATTTGTCAACTGTGACGTGCTTGCTACATGACCAGCTCATTTTATCCATTTTTGACTTTATCGCGCTGTTTTGTTAAGATACAAAATGTGTTTACACAAGTAATGTTGCATAGTGTCAGAGATGGATAATAAGAATGGAAAAGTGTAAAAGTTTGTTACAATTATGTTAAGAAATTTTGGTGCAACTGATTTTGCAAATATATTCGTCACAAAACTTTGCTTTCTCGGGTGAAGCAGACTTCGACATCACTGGCAGATATTGGTCTCTTTGTGCATGCCTGCACATTGCAGTAAATGTTTATAGTGCATTCGACAGTGCTGTGGGGAACAATTTTTTTTTCACGCTCACTTGAAACGTGCTGAGAAATATTTTTCCCTTTAGTTTCTTTGTAATCCATACATATTCTGTCCTGAATTCAACTCACGTTGAAACAGCTACGAACTATTGTTTGGACAAAACATAATTTGTTTTTACAGTGGCTTCCTAAGAGATAAATCAGTATTAAATTCAAGTTATGACATTTGAAAACACTTTAGTTGGTATGATATGTTCGTTGGTTTGGCCGTAGCTTTGTGACGAAAGAACGTTATTAAACAATAAGATATTATATTCTAGCTTGACGACGGAAATGGAGTAGATTCCGAAAGGTTGTGGTTTAACAACAAAACGTGTAGCGTCCTAAACATATTTCACATTATTTGCACTCTATTACTTTATTAATCTTACGTGATACGGGCAGAAGCAAGAGCCAAGATTACAACAGCAACGTACGTGTTAGCACTTTATAAATTTCCGGAAATATCTTTGATTTGTATTATTATAACCAATTCATACACTAAAAACACAGTATATCATGTTTCATACAATTCCCGACATGTTTCGGTGTAGGCTATACCATCTTCAGGGGAAACTGAACACTTTGAAACACTGAAAAAAGCCGGTTTTGTACGAGTACTTACAGGTTCGTTATTGGTCAGTTAGTACAAAACCGACTTTCTTCAGTGTTTCAAAGTGTTCTAATACAGTTTCCCCTGAAGATGGTATACCCTACACCGAAATATGTAGGGAATTATATGAAACCTGATATATTGTGTTTTTTAGTTACGAGTTGGTTATAATAATACAAATTAAATTTACACGTAAACGGTATGGACAGATTTAAATTCCGGACATATCGTTATAAATATGATGCCCGTTAAGCTAGAAATTACCACTTTTACATGCACATACAGCAGCCAGGTTTGCTGTTACTAGTTTTATCCATGCGAATAATTCGCACGTAGAAACAGTAAGATAATTAGTCAACAAAATTACAGCACCTTGATCTTAATAAACACTAAAAATGATACTTCCTAATCCATGATGCTGGGTAATTCAGTTCGGGTATTAACGGATCATAAGCAACGTGTAAATAAGAAATGAAAGCATTCTAGCACGTAAATGAAAAAGAAAACGTTGAAATCGACAGCTGTGCCTCAAGCGGGGGGCCAAAGGAAGTGAATGAAATGTTAGCTCCCTTGGTCCCAGCTTGAGGGAGCACTGTCAATTTTTAAAGTTAGCTTTTTTCCTGAAAACGGTTTTTTGGGAAGAAACTAATAAAAACAAATGAGATTTCCGTAAGAGCCGGATCATAAGCTTTCTACAAATGCCTGTCTTGGAAAGATCCTTTCGGCAGTTCAGCAGATCATGATGTCACAAAAGAACCCTCCCTTACTAATGTACGAGTGTGTTACTGTGCAGGAGAGCCAAACCGCAACGAGTTCTTTTTTCTTTATGTAAGCTATTTCAAGTCACATCTAAATAAACTGGTAAAATTGTTAAGGATATCCAGGGTTAGCCGTAGGGTAAGGTTAACTGAATAGGTCTATAAAATTATTAAATGTGCAAATTTTAGACTCCCGACATTTATGGTTCTTTAAATTTAGCCGCTTCAGCATGGATCCCAGAGTTAAATTCTCGGAAAGCACATGACCAGTGTCTTTTGTTACAAGTACTATAGGTGATTTAGGCTTCTGTAATTGTATTTTACATGTTGATAAATATTGTACTGGATGCTTCTGTGTGTATTTCTGTATGGTTGAATTGTTTTAGTGAACTTTAATTCTTAGGTTCTTTGTAAAGTATACTCTTTAGTTTGAGCACGAAACGGTAGTGAACATGTGTTCTGCGGCTTTGTACATCCTCGGGAAGATTCTTAAAAATCACATATCTGTGTTGTGAAATGTGCGCGAAACGGTGCTTGAACTGCAGGCCAATACTACACATATTTTGTGTAAATCTTGTACAAATTACCCGTAAGG
Organism: Coptotermes formosanus; assembly: GCA_013340265.1. Classification (NCBI taxonomy): domain Eukaryota; kingdom Metazoa; phylum Arthropoda; class Insecta; order Blattodea; family Rhinotermitidae; genus Coptotermes; species Coptotermes formosanus. The sequence continues at coordinate 630,295 of BLKM01000700.1, forward strand.
TTGTGGTGCAGTTTGCAAGCTCTGACTGTATAACAACGCTAAAATTCAGATTATAAAATCTTAAGTTTCCGTGTATTGGTGAGTGAATTTCAAAGTGAATGCCCTTCGTCGCTTTGTGCATGTCAAATCAGGAGAAGATTTTCTGCCAGCAGATCCAGATGTGTCCCCTCGTCTTTGATTTTGACACTACGTAGTATTTTGCCTCGCATTTTGCCGTGGTAGAAGTCTACTGGAATGAGGTTCGGACGTGTAGGTGTGATCAAGATCAAGGCTTTGAACTTCCTACTCTTCCAACCCCCGTGCTAGAAATATTCAGATTTTTGCAAAAAATCCCAGAGAGTTTTGGAACACCAGGTGTATGCATTGTCCAAATTGGAGGTGATAGAGCTGTATTAAAACGTGATGTACCCGACAACACGAAGAAGAGATTGCTTATGTAAATCAAAACATGTCTCTTGAAATAATCTCTTGATTTAAAGAGGAGGTTCCACACTACAGTCGCGCTGATCCCCACAGTTCACTATACTGTAATATTACCTGCGATAAGACGTGAAGCAAGCGGTGTCGAGTATCGTGTTCATCAAATGACTATATGAAGCAAGAATTTGCAGAATGTATGCATATAATAACTGTTATGACATGTTGGCTTCTCTATAAATCGGGTGTTCTGGTTGCTGTTTATTTCAAATATCCCATAAACACCGCTATAACTTATAGATACGATCGGTACCGTGTATGAAACATGAATGCCAATGTCAGTACGTACGGAGCAGCGTTGTGAACACGCGGCCGATTGTCCGATCTGAACGAAAAATTGAAATAATTTGACAATTTTCGCAAAACCCTCCAGTATTAAATTAATGAAAATCCGTTCCGCTACTGTCATTGTTCTCTGCGTACTAATAGACTGGCGCCTGGTACAGCGTAGTAGGTTTAGCGACTCGCAGCGGGCTGGATGATCCGGGGTTTGAACCTCGGTGTCGGCGAGATTATCGTACCTGTTCAGACCGGTCCCGAGGAGCACCCAGTCTCCTGTACAAAGAGTACCTAGTTTTTTCCCGGGTGTAAAGCGGCTGGGGCTTTGCGTTAAACACTCACCCATCCTAGCGCGTAAGTTAAAAACAGAGGAGTGACATACCTATAATCCCCCTCTGGTCCTTCATTGCCTGTTATAGGTCGAACTTTAACTCTCTACTAATGGACAAACAGAGGAACAGATAGAGCTGTTTTAATAAGCACTGTACATCGACGCGAACGCGCCTACAAGTTCATATGCTTGCCTCTTCCTGCACTTCAAGACGTGTTTTACTTTGCTGTAGAAAGAACTGAAATGCAGAGTAGCCTAGACATTCTTATAAGTACAAAAGCAGCTGTAACGTATTCGGAAATATTGGTAAATACTTGCACTACAACTGTCGTTACATTATTGATTCGTGTTTGTGACATCAAAATACAAAAGAACAACGCTTTTAAATGGCATCGTTATCCTCCGGGTAAGCCATAGGCCGCGTATTGCTAATTTAGTAAAGAATATGATTTAGTACATTCATAATGGCGCAATGTCGGCAACTAATTTAAAATTATTTCCATTTTGTGATCATAGAGACGCTTTGGAATCGAAGCCTTTGTATTACAAAGCCATTGCGCTAACCACTATATCACCGGACATACTTAATGCCTTCATAAAATTAGAGCGAAAGAGGGATGGAAAAATTAACCTACTAAGGGGAGAAGTGTATGAAGAACAGGAGGTACTTTAACTTAAAACATACACAAGTTAATGATAAACCCAAATGACAATATGAAAGAGTATTTTATGCTAAAAGAACATGATACGTTCGTTGGCTAATAAACTGTTTATTATCTGACGTATGGTACTTTACAGGGCGCAGAGATATTTTGTGCACAATATGCTTTGCGTATGAAGGTCGATTGAAAAAGCGTTTACGGGTAATTCTTTCTTCAGAGTCCGAACCTAAACACTTTATATAACAATGTACCTTCACTCGGCGTAGTTAAGTCCTCATTGAGAATCTAATGGTTGCAGAACTTCCGAAAGTAATTTTGTGCCGTTTGTTGAACCACAAACTTCATGTTCGTGTTCACCAGAACTCATCACTTTACTGTATTCTGACCCACTACAGTACACACTGAATCTTCAAGTTCCTACTTCTGTAAAATCAATTTGAATATCTTTTACATTGTTTATTCCGTGCATTGTGACAAAGAAAGAACGTATATACGCTTATTTTGGCCTATTTCTTGCTGTAAGATTTATAGAAACTTTAGTGTCAGCTCTCTGAAGATGGCGTGTTAATAACGCCGAAACCTGTATCAGCTACGTAAAAGATTGTAAGAGTACACTTGCTGGTGTTGTAAAAGTTTCTTACTTTCAGTTTGAATATACTCGTATTTCCATCGGCGCTTAGGTCTTCCAGTTGGGTCTCCTTCCTAAGGGCGTTGTATACTAACCCCCCCCCCCCCGCCCCACCTCCCGCGTCTGCCACATCCTCGCTGTCTTATCATCCTATTTGTCCACTTTCTAAAATCTGAATATTTTCCTCAGCAATTTGCCATGAAGGGGACCAGCGTAGCGTAGCCCTGTAGTAACCAGGCTATGGATTGTTTCGAATTTCAGGGGGTAAGCGACATTTTTCTCTTCCCCGAACAGTACAGATTGGCAGATCAGCTCTGGGGCCCACCCAACGTCCTATGCAGGGGGTTCTGAGGGTTCTGTCAAAGAGATTTAAGCTGCCGGCGCTTGAAGCCTACTAGTGATCTCCATCTAGTGCCAACGTTAAGAATGATTGGAGCTATACCTCTCCGCCGTGTCTTCTTGGCGTGCACAGGGCACCTTACCTTTGTTTGCTGTGGAAAAAGAAACTTCAGTAATTTTCTTCCCTTGGACTGAAGGACTAAGATTCGCACTCGTATAGGAACGGACAAAATTGTGATACGTCTAACGACTCCACTCAAAAGAAGGCTTTTTGAATAGCTAATTGCTGCCCAGGTAGTCAAATAAGTTTCCTTTTCTCATGGAACCCAAATTTTCTTTACTGTGTTTACAAGAATCCGCCACCGGACACTGTGCTGAGCCAGATGAATCCTCCATTGTGTTTTACATGTCACTTCCATAGGAGTCATCTTTCCCCCTACGCGTTCTTTTACAAAATTGGTCTCTTCCCTTCTAACATTTGTTGTCCATCTTCCTACGGTATACTTACTTTGCTGTTGTGTACTGCTGTAGCGACCCGGGAGTGTCTGAAGAAGATCTCTGGATTGCGTGACAAGAAAAGGGTTCACTCCAGGCAGTATCTCTAGTACTTTTCCTAGCCTGAGTTCACTTTAATCACCAAGTCGGGGAATAGGAAAGATAAAATGTTCGAGCCATCATCATATTCTTAAGCAATGAATAAATAAAATGCCAAGTTTAGTGGTACGGTCTGATAATATCCAGCAGTAAGTGAATGCTGCAGAAAATTAATACGGGCCCAAGTAGTGGTTTTCTATAAAAATATATCTATTTAACAACTGTACAAACTGTTACAAATAGATTAAGAGCTTAAATAAACATACAATTCGAAATAACTTCCAATTAAGAAATTGTTAAATAACTCTGAGCTTAAGAACCTGGGCCCTTCCGGCAAGCTTTAATATTTTTGCCCCTGATTATTCCAACGTGTTGTTCGATTATGTAAATTTTAGTATCTAATCTCGTAAGTTATTTATTAATGTGCCAGTAAACTTAAATAAGCATTTCCAGTTATCTGTAGGCCTACATTAATTAACGAAATCTTCCCTTAAATTTCCAGCCAACTTCGGTTGCAGGCATGACATTTCAATCCTACCATTAATTACCAATATTATCCGCTATGCTATCCAGGTAGAAACGCCTTTCTACAACACTATACACAACAAAGTTAACCAAACACTTTAAAGGCAGACCGTGAAGTGGTGTCTCCAAAGATCGTCTAACTTAGAAAGCTGAAAATGCTACAGTTCGCAATTTCCAGAGCTCTGTGCAAAATCTAACTAGACCCAAAAGTAGCGATAGATAATTTGCAATTTCCATTTCACAGGCTGTGTCAGAGGACACGTGTACCATATTATTGAAACAGACTGCCAATCAATTGTGTAGAAATAATTAAATCCAAGTAAAATAAATGAATTAATTAAAAATGAGTTACGGAAATAAAATACCAAGTCACTACATTTCTCTCTCTGTGTTAATAGATAGGAGAATGGAAGACAGTTGTTTCGAAACTGAATGACAGTGAATAATCCGCTTATTGAATCTGCTTTTATGTCATTCTTGGCGCAGTTTTGGTTCTTTACTGTCTTTCCAAAATATTCCAAATCAGCTAAGCTTTCGTCTGATTTGTTAGCAACTTTTATTCTGTGATTGCGGTGTTTGGCCTATAAAAGTCATATGTCTTAGAAACTGTCGTGTGGTTGACGAATTTTTACGAAGTATAATACAGAATTGGTTTCATGAAACTGAAGAGCTGAAATTACTTGTCTAATTTTACGTCCTGTTTAATGTGGGTGCTTAGTTGTTAAAAGTTACGTGTAAATCTGACATCACATCGGTTAATTAAAGGGGAGTTTTGGAGACATGTAGGGAATTACTTTCGAAGGAAATTTATGCTAAGAGGTTTCTTCATAAAAAATATATACTTACCCTTATAAATAGCATTTGTTACGTTTTGACTACGTATTGCCTCTTGCATGGAACTTACCTTATGGAGTCAGGCACATAAAAAAATTTTAATCACGCGTTCACTGAATTAATCCAATTTTAAACCTTTCACCTATGAAATGAGCTCGTTACACAATGATCATATGAAATTTTGTGTTTTCTACCCTTGGGTGAATACAAGTCTATTGTAAATGACAATGTAAATACTGCATGTTCATTAGTTAAGTGTTTCACGTTGTAATGGGCTAGTTATGTCACGCGTGGGTGAAATAATGGCCGGGATCAATTATATAAGCCTCTGTGTATTATTACGGTGACTGAATACTACGAATATTAGGTGAAAACATAATATGTTAACATGAAAATTGGAAGTTGCATAATAAAATAACTGTTCAAACCAAAAGTTCTGTTTTTGTGAAGCTGCTAATATGTGCCTTGTTGTGTATGTAAGCCTGTTATACATTTGGACAAATGCATACACAGTTTTTGTCAGTACGCCAGAAGTCCACTTCGAAGACCTGGCATATGTGGAAGGGAGTGGACTACACTTGTGTCTGGGTGAGGGTAATGGCCAACATCGGTCTGCTCTAGATAGGTAGTGAAACTTCGGGCTTTGTAAAGGACGGGTTCCTTGTTGACTGGATGAGCGACCGTAAGCTTCTCAAGGGCGAATCCATTTCATAAAATTATATTCAGTCTTGAAAATCTTTGTTATCAATGCCTGCAATGGCTACTCTGGACGAGCTATTGAACAGTTTAACCCTTCGTGTGTATATTCATAGATATATATATGTATATATACATATATATATAAAACTTTAGTTTCAAATCGCCTTTAAATTGCATAACTGATCAACAGAATCATGGACAGTAGTTAAAAGCTTAAATATTCTATTGCAAGAGAAACTGGGCTCGTGTTAAAGCCATCATCATCCACACGAGCTTGTGTCTTTCATCCTGCAATTATTCTGCTCCAGTGAACGGACTTTCATGACATACCATTGGAGTCGACACGTGTTTTTGCTGCAACGAAACCGTATACAAAAGCTCCGAAGTGCTACAGCTTTAATTATATGCTGCCCGACCGGTGCAGCATGCAGAATAATTACAGTAATAACAACGTACAATTACATGTTATTTACTTGCCGTCGTAAAAATGTCATCTGTTATTGAATACATTAAATTTCTCGCCGGGTAATATCTGTGCATCATTATCTTTTCGATTAGTTAATGAGTTTAGTTAATGTACACCCCTGTGTGTAATTATGAAGGCTACTGACGTGCCTTTATACGTAACTGCGTTCATGATTATTGCCAATGACGTTTTTATACACTAAACAGAATATATAGCGGCGTACTATCATGTCTGTTATTTTCAACGTGGTTAAGAGTTTTTGTTCTTCTTTCGTGTAGACAGAAGTGCAAAAATTATAACATCACGAACGCTGTTGTCGCTAAGAAAACGGAATTCTGTCTTTGGTGGGTCCATCTTATTCCATGCAATCTTTTCTGTAAGTGTGAATGCAGTAAATGAGGTGTATCAGGTATGGCAATAAAACAACTAAACTGATGTTATTATGCAGTAACTGACTTAAGTGAGACTATGAGACAGAACGACTCAGCAGTTCTGCCTCAGACTTCACTGTAACTCGGTTCCGAAGTTGCAAAAAGTGCTTTATCGGCACAGTTTTCCTTTTTTTCAAAAGATGAGAAAAACGTTCTCACAGATCGTGTAGTAAGATTTTTAAATCGCATCATTTGAATAAAGTATTCACAGGCGACGTAACTGCCAATGTGTCCCGCAAACAAAACTGCCAAGTCTCAAGTGAAATAACATGTTTCCGAGACCTGGAAAAGCGCGAATGTAGAAGTGGAAGGTCACTGTTGTTTCAGGCTTATTAAAAATGAATGCCCCCCCCCCCCTACCAGTACAGTGGATCGAGAATTCTGCCTCAAAGATTAGTAAAAAATCTTGGTAACGACTTTGTTGAAAAATTCCAGAATTTTGTTTTAATTTTGCATCGAGGCAATGGACTTCGCTAACAGGAGTTCCCTTAATGATTCTTTAGCCAAGAAACAACACTAGTTTGCTGTATCGCAGTACCAGTCAGTCTGGACACCGTATGTCACTTTAATTCCTTTAAACTGAAATACTTTTCAAAATCATTTTTGTGTGGAATCTTTTGAAGATATTCAGAACTGTATACTGACCGTATTGAAACATGTCAAATTTTATCTACCCTGGTGCTGAAGGAGAGGGTTTACCTCCAAAAGGCTGGTGATTTTCTGTAACACCAGACGGCGTCTCATCTGAAAAGAGAACAACTTTGCGAAGATGTTTTCCAGTTATATTTCTAGACGTGGTAAAGATATTGGAATGTGTGTATAAAGTAATGATGGTGAGTACTTTGAAGCTTTGTAGGTGATCATTCGTGTCATTGACTTGTTGATCTCAGTATTTGTGGGGAGAGTGATACGTCGGTTAATTACGTCACGATGGGAGACTATACACAGAGCAATGCTTTGTTTAGCGTTCGTCTGACCACCAAAGTCTGCCATGCAACGTGCGGTATGTTGCATTGGTCAACTGGCAAGGAAATCCAGGCTACCACGGAAGCGTCCACACCGCAAGCAAACGCCAAGTTCTACCATAACGTAACACGACACGACAGCATAGACCTAACGAACTACATTGTAAAATAGGGGGATACTTTATTAACCCACGTAGAGCGAAGGGAGAAACGCGGGGTTGTAACATTATGACCGCCCCCTGTGCTCCGCCTTTCCCTCCTAGGCAGTGTTTTGGGTCACGCAAACTGTAAGCAAATCATACGGGACAAAAAGAGAGGATTTCGTGTTCAACATTGTAATACGTGAACATCATACGTGTATTTGCCAAATGATGAGTAATGGGTGTCATTGCGCATTATTCGCCATTATTGTAAGTAACTATTGTAAGAGAGTTACTGTTTCTTAGGAAACTGCTAATTTAAAAATTTCTTTCTACATGTTAGGTAATTTAATGACACCTATTTTGATCCAGTGTTGATGCTGATCTTGAATAAGAATTTTAGCCAGAGTGGCATATCTCTATCTCGAAGTGACCAGCTACCACGTTCTGAATTGTGCGAAATTCCTCAAGGTTAATTTATCTGAACCGTTTACAATGTACGATGGGAATAATTCACTCAGATGTTTTGGCTACTATTTTGTAAACATGCTCGTTGAGTTACAATATCAGTGAAACAGCCCTAGTGATCTCTGGACGATCTATGTGTATGTTACTGGACCATAACAGTGGTTTTCTGCTATGGAATTTGCTTTTATATACTTTTTGTCATGGAATTGTGTGAGTGGGTGGAGCCATTTATTTTCTACGTCACTCTGAGCACAGTAGGACGAATTGCCGTAGTCTACGTAACGAATGTGGAATGAGGTAATAAAGTTTTTCACAATAGCTTTCGAATTGTGCTGTGCAGCTCTGTTCTTCATTATGGAGGTGTTATTATTATTGTGTTTCGTACCACAATAATTTCAATAAGATGAAAATAGTTGTTGACACGCACGCAGTGTACTGTATCGTTGTCTCTTCGCAGTGGTGTGTAGTATATTCCAGCACGTTAACATGTAACGTTAAAAGTGCAAAACTTGTGTGCGAATCCGTTCGTGTTACTGACTGATGTTGCTTTCTTTAAATGATTTGGCCGAAGCTTTTTCAATTTTCCTCCAGTCTTGTTAGAATGGGTAACTGAATGTGTAAATTATTATTTAGATAAAATTCAGTCTTCAAAGTTTTAGTAAGGACATTCTAGTCTCGAAGTCCCGTACTCACACAAGATATATGTTCCGTTTTCACCCTTATGTCATACTTCCGCCCTTCTATCGTATTTTATTTTGGCCTAGGACCGTTAAAATAGTCTATTCTCTGAGGTTTACGATTGCTTCTAACAGCTATGCTAAAATGTCTTAAGTCTGGTAGGAGAGATACACGCGGCGAAGAGTACACATCATTTGCGATAAAATTTTTTCTGCTAAAAAACCAAAAGAAGGCGGTTAGTATAGAATGAAAAAGGGCAACAAAGGAAATCGTAACGAACTGGAGCTTTTATATTGAATCATGCTGTCAATTGTTTCATAAACATTTTATTATTATCATTTTATTATTACTAGAATTGGTAAATGTTAAAGGAACTGGTTCTGTTTTAACATTTGAAGAAACAAGACGTTGAATAACTCTTTGGAAACTGAATTTATCCTAAATTATATTCAAATATTCAAGCCTTACTGTGCCCCAGACACTCTCTTTGTCAATTAAAAGAACCAACAAGTTTATTCTCTTCATAGAAATTATCCAATTTTGCTGTGGTTATTTGTTCAGGTTTGTCGCTGTTGTATTTGCATTTTTCGGTTTAGGTAGAGGCAATGATTTAGGCCGATTCCCTGTCGAATTAAGTCGTTCTAGGAACGCATAGCTAACAAACTAATTCTGAAGCATAACTGGCCACGTGGCTACTCATGGAACATAAGGAAGGGACAATTAGAACTGCATGTCGAGTGGTGAACAGATCCTAGTCACAGTTCGAAGGAAGCAGCAGTGATGTTTAGTTTGCGTGTTTATGTGAGTGTTTGTTTATAGCCCTAGTGACACTCTCCACGCGCACACGCGCACGCGCGCGCGCGTACACACACACACAAACATGGATGGAAGTGGTGTGTGGGTGTGTGGGCAGAGTTTGTTGTGCTTCTTGAAAATACGTATGTTGAAGTTGCCTTTAAAGTCATGAGTAAGAGCGATGAAATTAATAGTTCGAACCCAAAGAATTACATCAGAAAAACGTAAATGTTTTACGTATAAGCACACACGCGTGTTTCTTGCAAAAATATGGACTAGAGTTTAAATGACGGAAACTCGGAAGTTCGTGATATTAGGATGACTCGAATCGGAGTACGAAGGCGTGTGAGGGGGGAATGTGTATCCTATTTGTATGCGCTACTATTACTTATTAAGAAACCGAGGACGAACCATAGAATTCTCTCAGAAATTTGACAAGGAAATCTCATCCACAGGCAGGTACTTCACTGAAAAGACGTCTTCCTCCCTTCTACTGAAGGACCTCTGTGACACGACCACTCTTAACTTGGGGCCCACATTTTTCAGTTTTGTTTCAGTTTACCACTAAAATCTCTGTACGGCCTCGCATAAAATAAGATTTTAACGAACAAGGGTGAAACGATAAATAGCAGCATTTTCTTAATACGCACCACCCTCCTGCCTGCGTCATAACACGTCACTAGTATCGAAAATGTTAACAGTATCTTAAGGACTGCAGCTCTAACGGAGCTGTAAACGGAGAAATCGGATATCTAAATGGAACATCCGATAAATTGAAATGTGGCTTCCGGGATGATGGCAGGCGAAACATAAAGGGAAATAACCAGACGCAGTCAGATGCCACTAGGGGGCGTGATAAGGTGACGCATCTCTTCTTTTCGTAACAGCAGTGGGAGACGCTTGCTCGTACGAGCAACGAGTGTTAACACATGCAGTGCGGCATGAATATTATGAAACAGATACTTCAAGACTGATCGTCTGTCTACCTTACAGAAGAAACCGCCTCTCCACTACAGTGACCAATATGTTAATGCTGTTTCGGGAAATAATTGCGTTTTCTTCTAAGTGTCATATATACACACAAACATACAGTCTGAGAAATTTGGAAAATTTTTATGTTAAAGCAGGAGGTATACAGCAGTCACAGTACTTTATAAAGACGTAAATAGTCAGTGCGTAGGCATTGGGAGTATCAATAAATTTTAGTTCCTGTGCCAATTCCCCCGTGTTTTACCAATATGCGTACTAGTAATTACTCTGTATGAGGGAATATTTTAATTAAAGATGCTAATGAATATTATTTTCTTCTGGGATATAACGCCGTGTGGACTGGTATATAGATACCAACGTATAGGAAGAGCTGGCTGCCTCTATCTTCAGAGCAGATGGAGGCAGTATTTTCCCCCTAAACCTTCATACCTGTATGCTAATTTACAAGGAGTCATATTTTAGATAACTGCAATTTAAGGAATGGCATAAAAGAACAGCACAAACCATAGTGTAAGTGCATCTGAGAAGCAAGTAAAAGACGAGGTCAGACGCACGAAAATTTTGCGTCAAGAAGCAAATACGGCAAAGAGTATCAAAGAAGTAAGAAGAACAGGATACTGAGACATAGTTACAAACCTCGTGTCTGTCTACTATTTGAGACAGGCAGCCTCTTCGGCTGATGTCCCAAGGGTAACCAGGCAGAAGTAAAACTTTCCCACTGGGGCTTTTATAGAAGTACAGGGTGCTTCGAAACGTCTTTCTCCTCTGCCTGCTGTATCAAAAAAAATGCAAGGGTTTAAAATTTTAAACTTCTATTCAAATAACGGGACAATAATTCGGTCTGTCACAGTACAGAAAGAACATAGATTGAAGGTGTCAGAGGAGGGCGGGATGCTAACCAAAATGGGTTGAAATGATTGGCGTTTGTAGAAAACTGCATAATGAAGACATCCATAAACTACGCACTTTGCCAGATATTACTAACAGGGATCGGATGAAGTAGGATGAAATGGGCGGGGCATGTAGAACACGGGGGAGAAATATGAAAAATATGTGCAAAGAATTTGTGTAGAAATTGAGGAGAAAGGCCACTTGGGAAAACCCGAATATAGATAGGATGGTAATATTAAAATAGACCTTGAAGAATAGGGAGCTAAAGTGTGTATAGACTGAATTCATCTGGCTCTAGAAAGGGCAAAGTACTACTAAATATACTAAAAATGACTTTGCTGTATGGAGTTTGTTAAGTTCGGAGAATGTCAAATGTCATGTTGATGCCCAAAGCTCGATTAAATGTAATATATCTTTGAAATCACATCTGAAACTTGTCGTCGCTTAACAAAGTTGGGGTATTTTCACTTTACGCTGATTCGTGTGCTAACTGCCACTGAAACTGCAGTAGGGTAATTGAAACGGGTAAGCTGTTCGCAGAACTGAGTTCGGAAAACAGATACAGTATTCAGCACAAATGAAACGTTCAAAAACTCTCCTGTATACTGTTATTTGTGTCGTTAGAAAGTAAATATTAAAGTAAAGGACGTGGGTTTGGATTTAGTTGTTGAACAGGCAGGAAGTTGAGTCGCGGCAACAGGTAGTGTGCCAGCTGTCCGTTTTGGCATGTCTCAACACTGTGACATAATACTCTGTAGTTTTGTCATATGCCAGATTTGAAATCCTTGTGCGTGGAATAGTGAACCAAGTACAATTATAAAAAAATTCATGGTGCAGGCAATTGTGTACTATATTGTTACCGTGTACATTAGTTAAATTATTAACCAACAAAACAACATTTTTTCTTGTGAGGTTAATTTATAATCTTGCACGTCTGGGCTGAACAGCCACCTTCAGTGTTATCATCAATAAGGTATGAATGTTATCAAGCCAATTATACGTCACGTCGAATATAAAAATGTATGTAACAGAGATAAAATGTAAAACATATCGATATGAATACAGGCAATAAAATAATCATTGCCTTCGGTTAATTACACTGATCAGCATACAATTTTCATATTAAAATATTCTGTTACTTTACCTAAAGAGCTGTTTTGATTATTCCATTGTATGTAATCATATCCGTATCTTTTATGTTTTATGTGCTTGAGTTACTTTTTATACGTGACTTGATTTGTAATGGTCTTGGGAACTTCGCTGCGATACTTATGTTATCCCTGAATATGGCTGTTAAGCCGGAACACGTAGGATTTTAAATAAAAATTTCACGAAACTGTACCTTGTTGTTTGTGTTGGTGCGGAATATCTCTTGCTCAGCTGGTTGAGAAATTCTTTGCTTTTGTGGAACCAGAAGGTTTATCGCTGTTTTTATGGAAGGTATCACTTGGCCCCTACCCCCTCCTAGTATAACCTAGTCTACAACTTCACTTGCTCTGTTTCTGTAAGTTATGTTTCAGCATTATTCGCTAATCTACACCCAGATGCCTCAAGTGTTCTTTTCGCCTGTGGTTAATCTGTCTCAATATTATTAATTTCTCTTCAATGCGTGCTACATAACACTTTAGTTTACACATCGGAAATAATTATTAATTTCGAAGTGCTGTACTCTTAATATATTCTTTCTTAACTTAAATATTGTCAGCTTAATGCACCGAGTAGTGTACAGATGTTGGCAGGGTACGTGCACATTAGCAATGCAGGTATTGTCGGTACAAGCAGCTGTAGTAATGCAAATAGGCCGTGTGGGCCTTATATAGAAGAATTTTGTCTACGGGTTTTTATTTTGAGAAATGCAATGCTACAAATTTTATGCAGCTTCTCTTGCTACTGTATTTATAGATTTTATTAGTCTGTAAATATTATATATAAATCTGTATGTATTTTAATGAAATTAGCCCAGGCCAGCATTACTTTTCACGCGAAATCTGATTTGTACACATCGGAAAGAAAGCTGTGTTTCACTCACCACAGGATTTGCATGTTATTAGCGCCCGTTTCTAAATTTGTTCGGAGGGAATTATCTCACGATAATGGCTTCAGACATATAAGTTCGTGTCTCAGATGAGCGCTACAAACTGAGTGATTAGCATGCAATAGATTATCGCTCGGATACCGGATAATCCATCTATGAACAAAATCTCTTGCCAGAGTAATATGGAAGACACACGCAAGACGTTACAGTGCTTGTATCAGTGATAATGAACACAGAATTCCAGCTACCCATAAAAGCGGATTATTAATTTGTCGTAGTAATTCATGTCTTGTTCACAGATTTTCCTATATAAATACCTATTGTTTGTCTGATTAGGCTGTTTGCTGCTTGCAAGAGACGTTAACTATGAAAGGAGTTTAATGATAACAGTATGATGATGGAAACATGCTAACAGTTTGCCATTCTGGGAACCTACTTCGTACCTGTGCCAGCAAGTATAGATGGTAACTGCTTGAAACATAAATTGCTCTTTGGTAGTGGCTTTGACCACCCACCCCCGTTCTGTGCGGAGATGACGCTTTACTAGATCTATACCTGTACTCAAACTTAACCTTGGTACCTCCAATGGTAGGTTACGATGCGACCTTTACCATTACCTGTATGCTCGAGAGATGTCCAATTTACGATAGGATGATTCTGCTGTAGACTTACAAGCAACAACTTGGCCGCCACATGAAACCGATATTTTAGCCTTCGGTTGTTTGGCGATAATTAATAAACCTTGGTAAAGAGGCTTGTGATATTTTGTTTGGAGATAATATGGAAATGCCTACGACTTTTATGTAAACTTCATTACCATTTATAGTTGTCGTTACAGTGTGTAAGTTTGAGGTTAGCTAATGAATAGTCAGTAATAGAGATTGTGGTGTGCTAAAACAAATTTGTCACTATTGCGTTTGTATTTTTAAACATAGAACATGGTCTTCAACGAATATTTATAAGGCAGGCAATCCACGTTCAACATAATATTGAGGCGCTCTAGCGTAACTACTGTTGCCGTGGAAGAGCGATACGTATTGCATATTCTGAGTGTGTGTGTCTGTAGTCTCAGTAATCCAGCCCGCAACGCGCTTGCACCGTGTTACATGGTCGTCTGTGTTCCGTTCGGCTGTACCATGATTTTCCACATTACCTTATAAAGGGCACAATTTTCGAAAAAGAATTGTTGAACAGAAAATGTGTGTTGCGATTGTCTCTACAACTTCGGTCTGAAACATTACTCATTCTAAGACGACATCAGCGAGGTATTATCACAAATGTAAATAGGTCTTCATGTAAAGTACCCGTTATTCTCGTCAGATTTTAATGAATGAATTTTCACAACAGATTTTCGAAAAATACTCAAATACCAAATGTCGTGAAAATCTGTCTAGTGGGAGACGGACGGACGGACGGACGGACGGACGGACGGACAGACAGACAGACAGACAGTACGAAACTACTTATTGCTTTTCGCAATTTTGCGAACGCACGTAAGGGCGCTTCTCTGCTTTACCCTCCTGACGTAACGGTGTGTTGGATCAATAAATGTGTACATTATGACCTTGAATAAATCTTTCCTTTTCCATCAGTTTTCCCTTATTCACTTTTAGTTAAGGTACAAATTGTGATTTACTTAGTTTTAATGCTCTAAAACTAATTTATTCACAATAAGATATAATTTAAATGAAAATATTTCATGAAGAATTGGCGAAAGAAAAGGGCCTTTATTTCTGTGCAAGGGGTTTTGTGTTGCTCACATTATCCGTTCGATTGGTTGGTAATAAGGAAGCCCAGATAGTGTAGTCTGTATAGTGGCTTGGACACGGGCCGAATGACTGAAAAGTCGCCATTTGATTCCTTTTAGGGGTGAGAGGTATTTATCTCATCCAAAACTTCCAGCCCGCTTTTGGGGTCCATCCAGCCTACTAGTCAATCTGTATGTGGGGCTCCTCCGTGGACGTAGACAGCCGAGGGGTCAGGCAACGACTCATCTCCATGTAGCCCCGGGTTTAAGAGTGAGTGGACCAACAGCTCCACTCTCGCCTGTGTTTTCGTGGCTTGAATCCGGACTTATTGCACTTTTATTTGAGATAGCTCAAGTTGGGGTGAATAAATAAATATTTTACCCCATGTTATTGCGTTAGGCTCGCTATGTTAAGTCCTGGTATTAAACTTGCGGCTGCTGATGTTGTGTGGGAATGTATCGTTACTCCTTTACGGAACAGTTTATATCTGAAGTATGTGTAGCTGTGTCTTATTTTTGGTTTAACATAAAACAACTTAACTGGCGCAAAGAACCCGGTGGGCAGTCTTTCACATATCTGTATTTATTTTGACTTTGTTAACAATCCGACAATATAGAACGCCGGAAAGAAAAGAAGAAAGGGGGGGCTTTAAAAGAAAGCAGAAAGTGGCCTAGCGTGACCCAAGAGCTGGTCAAACTAAGAGAGTAGCAGAGCGCGTAAGAGAGTATCTCTGGAATTTCCAGTCTGCTTGTTGTAGAGTTAAGCTTGAGTATTTTCTCTATTCGGAAGCCTGGAGGGTAAGAGCTGCAGACCAAGGGGATCCATACTAATAATGTTGCAGGCATGCACGACGCCCGTAGCAACACGGAATGGTGGGGGAACTTGGAGTACTGAAGTCCAAGCATCCGATCTGCAAGGTTCGAAATCCAAACAACGGCACCGTAGATAGGATTGCTGTTGATCTGTATTTACACGCTAAGTGGGATGGTCTGTGTCAGGGCAATACCGGTTTAGGAAGGTAGGAATTTCGCTTGAAGAGTGAACCATGTCCTCCGTTAGATCCTTGGAATGGTTGGACACAAAGAACGGAGATTGAATGAGCTCAAAAATTCAACAGTAACATGTTAATAAATACGTCAGGCTGATTAACTCTGAGGAAACGTGTTACGTCCAGAAGGTATGGGATGACATATCAGTGGGGTCTTACTCGGCTCTGAACATGGCGTCTCGTGGTATGCCTTCCTATGTATTGCTGAGCAAAATGGTTCACAGCCACTTAATCCGAATGATTTCCGATTCACTCTGCTTAATTTTCCTCCTGTCATGTTCGATATGTAAGTGGTATTAAATAAAATGCCGATAAACGTTGAAGTGATCTCGGCCATAACCCGTAGCACTGGGAGCCTAACAGCGTGGTCGGTACAGCGACTAGACCAGGCTGCGGGATGAAGACGGAAGAATCGGGCCTAGACGTAGGTTCCTGACAGACGCAAAAGGTGTTTATTGTCACCCAGACTGCCACCAGGTGGTAGCAGGTATCCTGTTCTACGGACTGAAGCGACCGGGACCTGAAGTTGATCATCCCCATCTGGTTCGGGGTTACGAATACGTGCAGCTATACCTCAACTACACCACACGCTTTAAAAACTTGATGCCTAATTAAGCGCAGGGCATCTTTCTTTTTATCGTCAAGTAATAATACTACATTGCATGACTTCCCTTGTCTCCAGTAATCAGCTTTTGTCTGACTGGTAAGAAATACCAGTTGCAAGGTTCAGTGGTCCATGAGCGTGTATATATCTTATATGCTTTATATAATACATATCTGTGTTTACGGTAGGGACAGGTGGCGGGCTCTTGTGAATGCGGTAATGAACCTCCGGGTTCCATAAAATGCGAGGAATTTCTTGACTAGCTGAGAAACTGTTAGCTTCTCAAGAAGGCCTCTGCTCCATGGAGTTAGTTTTATCTGTGTTTACACATACGCTAGCACATACGTACATACATACATAGATACGTACGTACGTAGCTACATACATGCATACATACATATACATACGTACATACACACACACACATACATACGTACGTACGTACATACATACATACATACATACATACATACATACATACATACGTACGTACGTACATACATACATACATACATACATGCATACATACATACATACATACATACATACATACATACATACATACATACATACATACATACATACATACATACATACGTACATACATACATACTTCTGTGAGTGCTTGCTTGCGCGTGTGCTTCTCGGAGGCGAACTTATCTTGGAATTGTCCAACCCCAAAATCGACCGTAAAATGTCGTCCTCAGAGAGTAAGCCTTTGGAGTTTAAAAAGTAACGCACTGTCTTCCAGCCGACAGGCCCAAAGAAGGAATTTCCAGACGGTTGTAACATATTATGTGTGGGACGCTTTACGACAAAGCTAGAAGCTGTGGGAAATGGTAACTGTCATTCTGATTAGGTTTTTTTTCTGGTTCCTCCCCTATTCCTTTACCAATTTAGTTTTTGATGCTGGTCATAGCAAAGACGTAAGCGATGGAACCCTTTGAAGTGATCACTCTCTTCTGCGATCTAACATTCTGCACACTGTTAGAAATTTTCCGATGTGTTGGAGGAACGTGCGCTCATGAACTTGCAGCCAGCTTATTTCTTTTTCACGGCAACAATGGTTACGCAATCGCGCCTGTCTTGTTATGGTATCGTAGCACTCATCCGACGGCCCACATGCGCAGCGGATTAACGATTGTAACAGGCGGCGGTTGTCAGGTAAAGTAAGTTCCCAGTACCATGTGTGTCGTTGTCACTGTACACACCATAAAGGCATATGGGGAAGTAAATACATAGGGCCTCTCATTCTTATCCGCGGCAGTATATGGATGTGAACGGTCAGGTTCACTCCACGGCTGCTTTAGGCACGGAGAAAGACCTCCCAGTCTCCTTTGAAATAGTACGCTGGATAGACCCCAGAACCGTTCTGGATGCTTTAGATAGAGGAATGATTTCTTTTCGCTGCTGGAAATAGATCGGTGTTTAGGATATTTTATTTGTACATTAAGAAACAAACATAAGTAATAATCGCCGAGACAATGCGATCAGTTGCTGTGTGAGTATGCTACATGCAAGCTGGACTCAGTGAGCACCTGGGGCCCTTTGTCCGAAGTAAAGCGGCCGGGACATATGGCTGACCACTGCTATTTAGTGCGGAGTTAAAGAATGATTGGAGCTATACTTCCACTACCCTTTTACTCCTTGGTGGCGAGTATAGGGGTAGTTTTGCTTTTCACCTTCATCGTTACGTTGGACAATGCCGGTTTTCTGATGTAGACCTATTTGGGCCTAATATAGGCCTCCCAGGCTTTTCTGTAAGATGGTTTTACCGCTGCCTTTAGAAGTTACGCTAACAGATTTTTTAATGTTTTCATTTATTGATAGAGACACACGCATGTTTAGTTTTAATAGGTTTTTGGGGTTGAATCCTTTAAGGTCAACTCTTGAAACGTGTAGTATTGGTCCATCCCACAAAACAGCTGTGACGTAGCCGCCACACTAACTCGTACAAGTGCCGAATAAAGAACGGTTCGACTGTCACACCTAGACGTCCCAGCGCGACCAGTTGGTCACCCTGTTATCAATACGTCTCATGGGGAGGCGACTGGGTTCCAGTAGCAATATGTAGCCATTTCCGGTCGCCACTAAAAGCTCTCAACCCAGCATGCATCATGGCTGACACCTCTATGTCACTGTGCCTGTCCTTTTACACCCAGGTCCCTGTAGAAATGGTGAGTGCTTTAGGAAACTGAACAGACTTCAATAAAAATTGTCATTGTGGAAAGCACACATCTTTATATACCGTAAATCCCTAAGGCTGAGTTAACTTAATCCCCTATTGGGTTACGTTTAAATTAGTGTTCACCTAAACAAGTACATATATTTTCGACAGGTAAAACATATTTTTATTTGTCGCAAAGCGTTCGGACTGGCTCTGGGGCTCGTCTAAACATCCATTTAATTCGTGTCAACGGGCTCTTTTTCCTGGGTTAAAGTGATCGGGGCTTGAATCTGGCAAATCAACAATGTCTAGTGCGGAAGGAAGAATGACTGGAGCTGTACTACCACTCTCCCTCGTATGACTTGATGGTCAGCACAGGGGCAATTTTCCTTTAGCGCACTTTACCTTTACACGGAATAATATAATTATCTATGTGCTGCTTTGCACCTAAATAGAATTTCACCCCAGTATATTCTATTTCCAAGCGTCTACTCGTCCCGCGCTCTCGAATTGCTGGTGCGAAACCGCAGGATTATAAAATACCATTAACTTTTCCTGCTTTCTCTTTGGTACTTTAAAAGGATGTCCGTTCCCTCATTGTTGCCCTAGGACTGACGCAGTAAACTGAATGCCCGACAACCTTTCACCAACGTTTCATACTGTGCAGGGTGAGTACTGACTATTGGTATGTACGCTGCTTGTGACTCTGACAAAATGGTGTCTATAATCGTACGCTCTTTTACGGGTCCTTTGAAATTCAAGGTTATGGACTTACAGGTGAAACTGTTTGCACGTTGCGGCCGTCTGACAACTAACTCCATCTGTCATCCACTAAGACTAATTGTACCTTCAGTCTGTGAATAGTGAACAAGGCCCAACAATCATAAACAATCCCCAAGTAGTTCACATAAACGTCCAAAAACGTTTTTATAAACAGCAGTATTTATTAAGAAACTTTTATCGCTTTTCGACTCTGTATTGATTGAAGGAAGGATCTGTTAATTCACACTACATTCATCGACTGCTTAAGACTCTTGCATGTGAATGTAGTGTCACTCTAACTTGAGTGCTGCGCCGTGTTACCTGTCTGCAGTCAACACTTTGCAGTTTTAACCTAACTCACCCGCTCCCAAATTTTTCGTTTTTCTAGTTAAATTAAGGCTGTTAAGCAAATACAGTAATGTTCTCCGTTATGTGATATTCTTCAGTCTGCAATCTCACCATCTTTTGGGTTTCAAATATCCTCCTTTTCAAATTACATTATATATTTAATCCACTTTCAGAGTAATGTGCGCAGTAACGAACGATATTAATAGACACTGTACCTTTGCATAATTTGTCTTATTTATCTTTGTAAAGGGAAATAAAAGTGAAATATATCATAAAAGTAGTACTTCACTAATACAAAATCTCCTAACTGGAAGCCGTGTTATTTCCTTTGCGGTAAAGCAGACTGGCCCTACCACTGCCCGCTTAACAGTTAAAATAATTTAACAAGTTCGCTGTAGCTCCGGGAGATTTTAAATGTAGGTCAGTTTATGCTAAGTTGCTCACAGAATACTCGAAAACTCTCTGACTTTGTCTCTCTCTTTGTGTCACTGAAAATGAGTTTCTAGTAATCTTGTATGAAATTCTTTTAGCGGTGTATATGAGACAAACAGAAGCGTCCTTGTACGGTTACGCATGTTTTGTAGGCCGTCTTAGCCGTACGGATTATAATGAGGTGTGCTTTGTTGCTGAAGGTGTAAAACAGGGCCGCCTGTTCAATGTGTCTTAAATTCTGAATATTACTTACGATTTCATTAAATATTTCACGTGTTGTGTCACTGTCTATAACCGCAATATCTTTCGATTCACTTTAGTTGCATACAGTAAAATGACATTCTACGGAATATTTTAATATAAGCTATCTATTTAGAAATATAATTTAACAATCTTTTATTTAATGTGTTCCATGTCCGTGCACTATATCGTACAAAAACACTAACCACCAACAAATGCACAAAGAGAGCTTTATCATCGGTCGTAACACACTCCTACATGTTTCGACCCTGCTGGGTCATCTTCAGTGAGAACTTTTCGTTACCGTTACACTAGGGTTGCACTCTCCGCGGTCCGGGCCGACCCGGACTGCGGAGAGTTCACGCCTCCAAAAACAACGCAGTACACAGTCAACAGCACATTCTCACTCAACTGTAAAGTGCAACCCTAGTGTAACTGTAACGAAAAGTTCTCACTGGAGATGACCCAGTAGGGTCGAAACATGTAGGAGCGTGTTATGATTGATGATAAAACTCTCTTTATGCATTGGTTGGTGATTAGTGTTCTTGTAATCTTTTATTATTGCATGGCAACAGGATTCGAACTCTGGGCATGTATGTTTGGATACGTTTATCATTAGAGCAGGCATATTGCCTACCTACTTAAGTTATTTTCTCAAAGCGGAGCGCATCCCCTTGCGTATAAAACAGTTTTGGCCTGGGGAATTATTGAAGGCGATTAGCAGAAGCGAAACTGCATGAAATCAGGGGTAAATTCTCTAATCTAAATTCTTAATCCAATAGGCCTACGAAAGGAGGGTGACTCCATTAATTCCGTTCTGTGTTGGGCAAAATGAATACAATCCTTTCTGCCTGAGAGCACAAAGTAACATTCGTCACAGTCAAATTAACGCTGAGGGTTGGGCAAGCTTTAGAGAGAGCCATTTCGAATCCATAAGCTTCAAAATAATTCCTTTTGAATACGAAAAACTGCTAGCGCCGTGAATATAGGCAACTTGTGCAACCGATGTGTCATATATGCAGTCTACACACTTGACCGCCTCGTAATAGCGTGTTGACAAGAATACTTAACAGAATTCTTTGAAGCCTGACGTGTCTGTAAATAATATTTGAAAAGTAAATCCTGCTTAACAGATATATATATATATATATATATATATATATATATATATATATAACAAAGACCATCCGGTTAATGCTGTTTGTGGAAACAATTTTTGTTACTTTCGAAAATAATGAGAAAAAAAACAAATGCACGCTGTGGGCAAAATACAGGGATTTTTGTGTTACAGCAGTTGGTGCGTATGGTACTTCCAAGGGTTGAAACATGATCGTGCGATGTTACGTAGTGCTGATCCAAGGGAATAGCCTGCAGGGACGAGAGTGACTTGTGAAAAAGGCTGTGGATAAAGTCGGTCCTATTGTGTCATAACGCAACACATCAACATGCACCTGAGTGGAATGAGGAATGTTTATTTCGGGATACCTCATTAAGCCGGGTCGGAGTAACACAGCTACAAAAACACGATGTGTAGAAATGAAGGTGCAAACTTTGTTTCAGAATGCTGTTAAGTAACAGGAAAGGCTGACTAACCGTGACTGTCCTTCTTCATCTACGAACAGGGCCGCGTGCGTAACTTCGTTTCTGGCCTGTGAGTGGTTGGATATTAAACGAAGTCATTAATTTTATGTTAACATCTATCTTTATTTTCAGAGATTTTACTTTAGTTTAGAAAAGAGTTTTTCACTCGTGGTAAAATTTCAGAAAGTTGGTGAATGAAATACCCTAAAACCATTTAGTCTCGTATACAGCTACTCAATTATCAGCGCATACATGAATTGTTATTCCGCTCGACGGATTCATAAATCCAAAAACGAAAAATGTTTACATCAACTGTCGTTTGGTCGTGTTCTGAAAATATGTAAAATAAAACTGTATAAACTACACAATTCAGTGACACACTTTGTAAAAAAATTGAGTAATATTACCCAGTACCAAATTTAAGACTTGGATTTCTTCGTTCTTCACAATGTATTTGAGAGATGCGAGTAAAGTAATATTTTCGCTTCCAGACATCTTGATCTGCCTGTATGAATTACTGCCTTAAAAAGTCTACATTTCTCGATCACACTATATCACATCGGTAACTGTATTCTTCTACAAGCCGGAAGGTTGCGGGTTCGATTCCCCGTGGGCACACTGGGATTTTTCATTAACTTAATCCTGCCGGTCCCACTATGGCCCTGGGGTCGACTCAGCCTCCAACAGAAATGAGTACCAGGGATATATCCTGGGGGGTGAAGGCGGTTGGTGCATAGGGCTGACAAACTTGCCACCTTCGTGTGTTGATTGTCTCGAAATTCTGGGAGCCCTAAGGGCCTGTCCAGCTTTACCTCCACCTTTTAAGTGTAACATTAAGGAAGAGAGTGTATTTATATAATTCTCATCATAAATACCGATTACGTCCCGAAACATTATTTTCCTGTTGATCATTACGATGGACAAAGCTGTGCTCTATGTTGCTAGAATCTAAAGTTTTGTTCGTAATTTAGATAAGTGTACGTCTTTATAGAGTTAATGGCAGTCCCAACACTGCAAAGCGCTTAAGTCCTTGATGGAGGAAGGTACTTGAAATTATTTTTCAAATAAAAGGAAAGGTGCCGTTTTTATTGAACGCAAATTTTGTGTTATTCGGCTCAACATGTTACATTGTAGCTAACAACGAACGTCCTTGTTTGACAGTCACCACAGTAGGCCCCCCAGCTGCGGCTGGACCAATGACGTAACCGAAACCTGTTTAGCGAGAAAGGTGGGAGAAACCTGCGTGCAAATGAAACGAATCGACAAAGGGACTTAAATGGCCAGTTCTTTGTATGGTGAAATTACAAGGTAGGTTGGGGGGGGGGGGGGGGGTGACAAACAAAAAGAAAGTTCAATGCATCACAGAATCACCGGCAGAAATGCACTGTTACTTTTAAGGCAGCTTGAAATATATGCTAAGCTGAGTTGATCGTAGATACAACACACCAAATTTACGTAATTGGACAGGTATAATGCAGGAAACTGCTTAATTGGAAAATAATAAACGAATAAGGTAAAGGATCTTAGATTTACAATTTAAATATGTCCAAAATATCGTACTGTTAGTCATAACACTGTACAAATCTAGTACAAGAACACAATCTTGTGTCGGATTCTACCTTCGTAGTTGGGAGAAATCGGGTTCAAATCTCGGTCCGGAGACAGAGTGTCCTGATCTGTGTTCTTCCTGGATTTTCCCAGTGCTTACAGGAAGATTCCGAGATGAAACATTAAATGATACCGGCACTGCTTTCTACCACAACCTTTATAATTAATTATTATCGCTGAGACTTCAGTGGCTGTGAAGTTTCATATTACAGTCTTCACGCTCTCACTGCCCTGAAATGCACAGTATGTATTTCCACTGCATTATCCACTAATCGTCTTCACATTCGACTGAAAGGTTGAGAGATTTGAACTTCTGAGAACGGTATTGCTGAAGATTGATATCTTCTGGGATTGTTAGGCCCTGTCCGCCGGCAAACAATTACGACCTTTCGAATGTTTTTACTGCCTTAACCTTCAGGGTCAAACACTCAAGAAGAACAACTGCGCTGGAAGATCCGAAGATCTTACATTGATAAGGAAGGTTGAGGCTGGATCCATTGGGAATAGCGGCGCTCTGCACTGACCGCGGTCTTAGCGGACTTCCATTCCATCCTATTTGCCCCCACCTGTATAGGGTAATGTACCCATACCATTCAGTGCTGCTGTTCTTCTCGGACTGCTTGACTGTGACGAAGAAAACGTTACGGTCCTTCGAAACGTCAGTTAGATTTACCAGTCGACACGATGAAATGTTACAGACAAATTTTAGCCTTCCGTTGAAAGCGTCGTTAAGTAGACAGTAAAGGTCATGTCATCTGCAGGAGTAATAATAAAATGATTAGAAAACCGTTAGTAAACTGGGCCAAATTCTTCCTGTCACATTCAAGCATAACACATCCTGATGCGTTCGACACCATTTGGGATGACAGTTGTAAATAGGAGAGGTCGAATATATGGCTTTAAATTGATACATATTTATTTAAGTATACTACATTTACTCAGAATTATTCCATTGGTGTTAAAAACTTCGAGGTACAAATTTAGGGTCTTTGTCGGTTTCTCAGTTTGTTAGTTACACATTTGTTCTGACGAGGAATATCTGCTCGAACTCAGGATGGAGGTACTATGGTTGCTACGTTTCACAGGTCCTTGTGTTGCATTATTAGGAAGCCATGTAACAGTTGAAAACTGAGACAGATTTCCGTAGCTTCCGCTTTGTAGTCCTCCTTTGTTTTCCACGTTGCCTAATGTCAGTGATTAACTTCAAAGTTCTCGTATCATATGAGAAGGTGTGCGTTTGATGTGCATGAACTCCAGTATAGAGGAGCGGGTGGCAGCAGATCAAGCTGTGTTTCATAATATCTTAATGAGAACACAAGGCACGTCATTGTAACCAATGATGTAACAGATAAAAGGACTGATCGCTTGGTAATGTGCTCCATTACGTTTCACGGGGAAAGACACTCCAATTTCATTATTGCATTATATTACTCTTCAGTGGCCTCCGCCTGCAAATTAATCTTCTTTATCCCTGTTCGCAATTAAACTTTCTTTCTATTAACTGACGTTGAGAAAAATGCTGTCATATACTTCGGCAGCAGAAAGTTGATCAATATTCAGATGAACGAAAAGAGACTTTATTGACAAGTTTTATATTTAATTTCTTAAAGCAGGAGACGTACATTTTGACACTTTAGCGCAGAACATTTCAGGGCCCTAAGTACTGAACTTATTACAGTAGAAACAAAATTAAGAAGGAAAGGATTGGGCGGGTGTTATACAGTATAGTGATGGTGGAACTACTGTAATTAGTGTAGCGCTGTAGAAACAAAATTAACGCTTAATTGGTGACTTGCGGGTCCTAGGGACCCGAGACATCTTACTTCATCTGCCATAGTTGTTGTTTACAGCGAGCGCTCAGACATTCAGTAGATTCATATTACCCCCTCCTCTTGCCAGTGAGTGTTTCCTGCCTTCGCTCGGTTACAGTGCCTGTCGTATTGAGTGTCCTAAAAACAGCAGGGCCCAGCGTCACCAGTAGTATAACTTTTTCCATTTTTATATGACTTCAAATAAAAGGGCTCTTGTTTGTTGTACTGATGACCAGAGATGTCGCGCGTTTGTGAGGAGTGTATTAGAGGACTGTGACAGGGAAGGTGATGACGGCACTGACATGGATGACCGTGAGAATGGTTGCTTTAGCGTCAGTCATGACGATTCAGTCAGTGAAAATGGAGACGACGATAGTGAGCCCGAAGAAACTAGAAATATAGGCCCTACCTTTCGGAGTTGAGGGTACGTCTGTAGATTTCGGAAGTGATATTGAGGAAGAGGTCAAAACGTGCAAGGCGTCAGTTATGTCCTACAAATTTGGACAGGCAAACTGCCCACCACTGCAAAGAGTGTAAAAAGCTGGTATGTTTTCAGTGCTCAAAACGTAATTGTACAGCTGCTGTCAGAGTGAAAATTATCCTTGCATATAGGATCGAGAACTCATTCTTCACAATATTCGGCATACAATTTTATTGAAGTAAGTGTGTAAAATATGAATAAAAGTATAGAATATAGAAAGGCTTTTAGTGCTACAGTTTTAAATGTAAATAAAAGTAAGTATTAATAAAAATGGTAGGCATTACATCTGATGTGTTGGAGCGAAGGCCTCTCTTGTTCTTCCGAGGCATTCTGAATTGCTGATTTTACAAGATTAAGTTGCTCCGGCTTTGCAATATTTCCAGTTGCAATGCGTGGGTACTTAAGTACTGCTCACGCATTAAAACCAAACAGCATGGAGGCTGATGGAGCTTGCGACGCAGTATCTATCTACCTCCTTCTAGTGTAAAGTATCCAACATAGGATGTTTGCTAGTGCAGTATGAAAGAAGCGACTTCAGCGTGGTTTACCAGATGTCACTATGCGTGCTGAATCCACCAAATCACTAAAAAATTCGTGCTTAATTCTGATGGTTATGTGGGAGGGCCTAAGTTAAGCATGGTCAATTCGCTGGTGTAACTTCGGCGGGCCGCAATTTGCTCTTTATTGTTAGGGACTGAATTTTGCTGCTCCATCTCCGCTATATGTCCCCGACGTCTATGGCCGCAAACTTGAGCAACGCACTGTACAGATTTAAAATATTGGTTTCTGTAACGCAGACAATATGTGGTTACTGCGCTGTAGGAACGTAACATGTAAATGTAATTCAGTGTCCCTCTTGAGAATTTCGTAATCACTCGGCTAGTTGAGGAACTTCTCGCACTTTACGGAAATCGGGCTTTCGGTATCTTATACAGAACAGCGAACCACGTGTCCGTATCCTGAGTCCGATAAACCCAGTCCAACACTTTGCATCCTATTTCTTTAATACCCATTTTAAGACTGTCGTACCATGTACACCTGGGTCTTCCAAATGGCTGTTTCCTTTAGGTCTCTCAACCAAAACCCTCCATGCAACTCTGTCCCCGAATATGTACCATATTTTCCACCCTTCTCATTCTCCTTGCTTTCATCGCCTTAATTAAATTTCATGAGTAGTAAAACAATGACGAAAAGCCTGCAGTATATTTCCAGTAACTTACAACTCTAGTACAAATATTTTTTAAGCCCATTATTTTTTGTGTATTTCTTATTTAACTTACGAGAATCTATCGGTAAATGTTGGACAACGTTCTCTGATTCTTACATATGTAAAAATATTATTAATTACATGTGTATTTTGAATTACAAAAAATGATGTCGACTAACCAAAACGTACATGATTTATAATTTTTAACTCCTGAATTCTGTCTAGGATTTTAATCGTGACAAATTCAAGAACAGTCTATTGGATTGAAATACGTGTTAGTCAGTGCTTACTTACACTTATGTTCTAACATGAGACAGACGTTACACTGCTTTTTGCTTAACACAGGACGTATAATTTAAGAGTAGTTTCGGCTTCTGTAAGCTGTTAAGAACTCATCATCTCTTACGCTGCTACCCAAATGGCCTACGTCTGCCAGTGTACCCTTCCTTAACTTTAGTATTGTGTGTTTCTATAAGGTCTTAATTTTTTTGTTCTTATTGTGGTATTATGGGAGTGTTATGTTGGCCACATGTGTCGCTGTGAAACTTAGGAACAGGTGAACGAATAGAGTATGATACTTAACGTCCTTCACGGCAATTTACCGATACATTTCAATTTTTTAAATTCGGAAAAATATAACGAATCCCTTACACGAAGGCCTAAGTGCGCGTCTATGGGGAGAGCAAGCTGTACGTAAGTCACGCAACTTCTGAGGTTAAAGAATAACATAGTCTATTGCGTCTTATACCACCTTTTGACTAGACAAGAAGCATGGGTTGTGGCAGGATATGATACTTAGTTCCCTTTCATACAGTGTCAGTAGTGTTCACTTCGCAGTAAGCACAAGATCTCTTGCGTTGCTGGGAGTCCTCTCTAGCGGCAGTAAACCTTCCAAATTCTGTTTCTTGTGTTTCTACAGGTTTCTGTGGCTCAGTCGCTTCATTACGTCGCATAATTGAATCTGAAGTTATCCGTAGTCTCTACTTTCTGTTTCCTCACAGTACTATTGACGAGGCAAAATAAGCATCGTCGCAAGAACCAAATGACCTTTGTGTTTCAGCAGGAGGTAAGCGGGTTAACCACATCAGAAGCAAAGTGCTTGCGTGTGGGTTTATGCGCTATGAAGAGGCTAAAGAGGTAGTATTACCAGGAACTAATATTGTTTATTGTTGATTAATATTTTAAAGCGTAACAAGTTACTTTACGTACTACCAGGTTTAATATTCAGAAATTCTACATGGTGGTGACATTACGTTTGTGTGTTTTGTATGGATCTCAGAGGAAACAGTGACTTCTAGTTTATATTACATTAAGAGACTGGTTTTGTGTAACCGAGGTGGATAGTGTTTACTGCGCGGTACGCACAAAATCCTTATATTAACAGACATGTTTCGTGTTTAAAGGTTAATGGATCTTGAGGCATGATCGTCTTAGGGGTTTTGAAATTTCTGTTGTTTTATACCACGCTGCTGTAATAATTCTGATTCTCCTGGCCATCTTGCCGTTAGCTCTAGTAAGTGTCTCCTTGATCGTTCGAAAAACCGGTGGACATAATCTGTGGATATTGTAGGATTGCGCGCGTTGTGCTTCAACTTCGTAACGTTTCATGTTTATTAGAGATAAGCTGATAATGTAATTTATATGAGATAAAGTTATGGTATTAGACTATAAAATTGTGGACCACATTGTTATCGCTTTCCAGGTTCGAGTCCAGGAAAGACTACTGGGAATTAGGAATATTTTCAAAACTTTGTTAGAACTTTTAGTGTAGGAAGAAACCGCTACCAGAGAAGGGTCAGACCTACGGCTATGGACTACTTGGGGGACGCAGCCAAAAAAGAAAATGAAAATAAAAGTAAGGAAGTAAAGGGACTTGCTAGCTTTTGTCAGTTGTTGGGTTTTCTGAAGGTTTAGAAAGTTGGAGTTTTATTGACAGACATTATACGTGACACTTGTGCACCCGTAAATTTTCAGTAGGATAGTTACCACCCGTTGAACCCTATATAACCGTGAACTTAACGGTAATTGCAAGATGAGGTGTCTAGTGTTAAATTAGAAACGTTTAGAGCGGGCTCATTTGACCAATTAGGTTTCAGGAATTTAAAAAGTTTGAATTCGGCCAATAGGATTACTTTTGAGTTTAAGAGGGGAGTAATTATGTTGAGAGGTACCGGGCTGTGCTTGAACACAGAACTCTCTCCCTTTGGCATCTGGGGGGTTCGGACGGAAATTCTCCATGCTCTATGATTTCGGCATCCCACATCTAAATTATGACTAGACAGTTATTGGGAAAGTTATTTCAGTGCCGTTGACTGGAACCAATTATACAGTGAAATATAGCACAATTTCAAATTTCTTGGAGTGTCGTTAATTAATTGACGAAGGTGAAGTGTTGATGTGTGCGCTGGGATATCTGCCACGTTAACCCTGACGATAAGAACGCATGTTACCGAACTGAACTAGAAGGGAGGCAGGAAGAACGGCCGGAGTAGAAAGGTCGGCAATAACGTATTAGGATTTTCTTCTGTACAAGTTAAGAACAGATTCTTCAAATTAATTTATCATGTTTTTGTCTCAAAACTTGAAGGTAACAAGATGTGTACCTTCATGTCTGTTTGATGCTAACTGCCTTCAAGTTCTGAGAAACTGATAGTCGCTCATTTAGTCGAGAAGTTTCTCCACTGCTGTGAAAGAGGAATGTACATTACTGTGCTGAAGAAAGCGCTCCTGTGGACCATCCATTGCACATCCTCACACTTCTACGGCTAAGCAAAAGAAAGTTTTAAATATTTAAGGAACTACTGTATGGAAACACTGGAAGCACCGCACATGTGTTTTACATTGCCTTCACTCCACAAGGGAAGATCAAAAACGAATTACATTAGGAGGTTTTTGTAGAATGGCTACGAGATGAGGCGCCATGATAGCACAGTACACTGCTCGCTACGGGCTCGACGGTTCGGGTTTCGATCACCGGAGTATGTAAGACATAGTCACTTCTCCACACCCCTTCAGACCGGCCATAAGGCCCATCCAGCCTGCTCTAAAATGGGTACTGAGTATTTTCCGGGGCAAAGCGGACGGCGCGTGGCGCTGACCATCCACATCCATCTAGTGCCGAGGTTACGACTGAGTACATTCCCCCTCTGTGCCGTATGACGCGTTATAGGGAGAATTGTACCTTGTAGGTAAGAAGTGAAGATGAATAGAATGCAAAAACAAAGTACAGAATTGTAAACATTGCGGTTGAAGAGACCCTGTGTGCCGGTGGGGAGTTTCGATGTACCACTTACACTAAAAGAATCTCGAAATTAGAAATATGAGTGACCCTGCTTATTTTATGTCAAGCAGGGCTGTGAAACTCTTTGTAGTTTATGATGTAGCTCTGTCAGTCCGGACCCTGCAGTAACGGGGAGCGACACTCCCCTAGGGGTGTTGTGCTGTGAGTTATGCGGACAAAGTGCACGGAGTGTCAGCGTGTAGTGTGGTGCGTCTTTCATCTGTCGACTTGTTTGTTCTGAAACTATTCAACAAATATCTGTTACTTTGGCAGTGGATTAGTCTCTGAAAGTTGTCACAATAATTAGTTTTGGGTCGCTCTGTCCAGCACAACACCTACTCTACAACGAACAAAATTCAAACTATTTCAGATTTATCGAACCCTCTCATCGTGCAGTGTGGTATAAACATATACATATTTGTCGTTAAGCTGTGAAACACGTAGGTCTATAAGAAATATTTATTTTTTCTATGACGAAAATTAAAACGAATTAAAAAAGCAGTTATTTGTCGCTGTGCTC
Source organism: Coptotermes formosanus (assembly GCA_013340265.1). Lineage (NCBI taxonomy): Eukaryota > Metazoa > Arthropoda > Insecta > Blattodea > Rhinotermitidae > Coptotermes > Coptotermes formosanus. The sequence continues at coordinate 661,359 of BLKM01000700.1, forward strand.
CTAACAATGATGTACTCATGTAGTTTTGTCTACAAAAAGTTATGCGAAATAGAAACACTATCTTTTCGGATGTGCGTGTGTGTGCTCCAGCAAAGTAAACATTGCCATTCTTATATTTTGTCGAATACAAAACTAGTTTCTGCGTAAGTGGGGAATATAAGATTTTATCCAGGGGGCGATGGCTTTAAGAAGAAGTGTAATGTACGGTCATAAAGTTAGTTTACGTGGCGTGTAAATTCGTAACTAATAAACGTACGTAGATTGTGATTATATCAGGGCAGCTCTTCGCCGAACAATTATCATCTGTTTTCAAGACTGCAGAACAGTCTTGGTGGCCACAAGTTTAAAGGTGGCCGTTAGGTGAAAGCAGCTTTGACATGATGGCTGATAACGCAAGACACGAACTTGTAGCAACGATTGAAAGAGAAGCTCGTTGACGATATGAGAAACGCCTCAGTTCTGGCGGGCAGTATGCAGAATATTAATAGGACAGGAGTACGGTTAACCTTTTGAAGACTAGCGGTAACCATACGTACCAACACATTTAACATTAAAAAATTCTACGTTATGCCTGCACAGTGTATTTATGGGTGTTGTGTGGATCTCAGAACAAGCAGCAACTTTTACCTCATATAGCATTAACAGATCGCTTTTTATAACCGAGGTGGAGAGTGTGCACTAAGTCGTTATGTAATCCTTTCGTCTTTAAATTGTTAAACGTGAACTTTGCTTGTCGAGTTGAAAGTAAAGACCCCAAAACCTGCGCATTCAGACTTACTTTATGAACAACCGTCGTGTTTTAATAAACACAGCTGTGCAACACGATGCGGTATTTAATATGCTAATTACTCTATCCTTCATAGTTTCAAGTATGTGCAACGTATAAACAGAATGCACAGTTATTCGTGATCCCATCTTATGAGTTTGAAGAACCTACCGAAATAAACGAGCGAAATGTTGTACATTACCTTCGTGTTGTGTTTGTCTAAATTTGTTACTACCAGTGTGTGCTTCTTGCCACATAGTAATATAGTCAAACTGATTAGAAGAGTAAAGTTTAAAAGCAGTTTATTAATAAGTGGGCTATACACCTCCTCGTTTAATATTTTAAAATTATTTTCCCCGATTTTAATATTGACTACAGTAGACTGCATTTGCAACAGTTTGTAAGCAGAGGATCGATATTTCACTTGAGGATGGCATGATGCCACCGAAGCTTGCAGTGAGTTTCAATGTTTGAGTGAGTTGTCATAATAACCGTTGTGTATGTCTAAAACATAGAGTAACGTAGAATGAATTTCTATTCCGGTCGTATGGGATCCGTGTTAATGCTGACTTGGACCTTACAAACTTTGATGTACAGCATCCTGAAATAAGGAACTGTCTTCTTACATTATCTCATTGACTCTCTTTCTCCCATCTGTCTGACGCTGTATAAACTTTTCTGCTGAAACAGTGTCATTAAATTAATTAATAATCCATCCGCGTCAGGAAGAAAAATGTATGTTCCGGGCGTAATAAGTGAAAAACTGTGACCTGTATAAATGTGGGATCAGAAAGAAGTGGAACAAGATTCAGCTGACGTGTGACAAATGACTGCTGCGACTCTGTACAATAGTAGAATGTCGCAGGGTACGCCGTGAATATGGCACAGCGTCGCTTTGCTTTTTTCAGCATGTGACGGGTACGGTGGATGTGGTAGGATGTGTAAGTGCATGTAGAACTACATCCACTAAGTACGTACTCGAATCGTTTTAGTGCAGTCACTTCAAGCCGGATGTAATGGAACAGGGGTAACCAAAACTCAAAGCTGTACGCCGATTGGTCTTTACGAGAAATAATATAATTTTGAGGAAAATTTAGCATAGAGTCTGCTTTATTGTGTCGAAAGATAACTTTAACTAATTTTAAATCAAGATAAAATTACTTGAAACATTTCTTAATTTTAAGTCATTTACCTACATTTTATAATAAACAAAAGTAAGAGCTTTCTACAGTACACTTGCTATACACAATTGAAGTTTTCGTTAATGCAAATTTTATAAGACGTAACAATGCTTCGAAAGGAAATAGGAATTCATCAGGTTTGTGCAGTTGCATGTCACTCATTTCATTTACCTCTAAAAGTTCAGTGAAGTTATTGATCAGTGATGCTATGTAAATTTAAAAAATAAATTCTCCTAGATTTACTTAACTTTATCCGGTATTTTGTGTGTTTCACACCACTGGATAGACAGTGTTTAGTTCTGTAAGTTAAAAGTTACGTAAAGTATAGATCATTCGGCGTGTTTCGTACTTACCTTCCCAATACTGTCGGTAGTTTTGTGCCCAGTATAAGGCACACCGCATACATGCTATAAAGAACGTGTATTATCTTCCGTTACTGAACACAAGGAGTAAACGATAACGTATGAAGGGGTCGCAAATAAAGGGACAGGATGAAGCAAGCACTGGAAGAGCTGGGAGGGATGTAACAAGCAATCACGAACGTAAGGATAAGTAGTGGATAAATCTGAGATGCAGTGAGACAAGTTAAAATTGTGACAAGGGTATAGGAAACGTTAAGACATAACAGAAATGAGTTCGTAAAAGCGGAATTAGTTTGTGGAGTATTATACCAATATGACAGTAAGTGAGATAAAATTGCGTCCTATGCTAATGACCGTTGGGTGTATCGTCATACGTGCATTCAGTGTGGTATGTACCAAGGTGGTAATAACAGTCACCTGACGACCCGAATTTTTCTGTGCGAGTCAGGTAGCATTTGGATGGACTGAATATATTAAAATTTTAGAATATCAAAGACACCTGTTATATTGGATGGATAAACGTGTAAGGGCATAACACATTCCCACAAGGAACATTTACCGAAGACAGGTGAAATTCAGCTACATTTCGGTTACAAATTCAGTACCTACCTGACAAAGAACACACTGCGCTTCCAGTCGGTTAATTCTGTTTAAAAATGTAATCTTTGCTATATCCGAGATTCATGCGGCTGCCATTCACACATGGCGATACAATTTAAATTTTTAGTAATTTTAATATTGAACATCCCATTTGGTGTGCAGTTACAGAAGTATATATTTCCACTTATTATCACACGATCACAACAGACATTTTGATTTTTAAAAAAGGACCAAACAAATCCGTTTGCACGAGAATCCATCTGTAAAGTACAAGACTGATGCTAATTTTTATTGATACTGCTAATCATATTATATATCCCTGCGGTTCGACTCCACATCCTATTTTTATGCTTTTATATTATATCTTTTATTCTTAATCTTTTTACTTTTTGTCTTATTAGGTAACACACTTGTATATTATACACATTTTTTATGCATCGTTACATTCACAATTGTAAAACGAGGAAGATCTTTCACTTTCCAAAAAGCACAGAATTTTTAATTTTGTCGTTTCTGGGTGGCCTGATGATGGCTCGTTAAGCCGAAACCGGTAGCCTGTATACGCTTCAGAAAGCAAAGTGTTGGTTGTGATTGTGTGATAATAATAAGTGGAAATGTATACTTTAAATTTTTAGATGTTAGAGCGTGTTCCGTATTATATAAACTACATTGCAAACGATGAGCACCATAAAAATTATAATGGTATATAAATTTCGAACAATATATATATATATATATATCTGTTCCCGCTGTTATCACTGTTTAATATATACGCCAAAATAATAATTTAAATGCCGAAGTTTGGGGCCCACACGTTCAAACAGAACTCTTGTATTGCTGTGATCAGCGCAGCAGCTGAAACTTGAGTTAACTTGCAAAGCAAAGTTTCCCAATACATTTTTTGACACCTACATTTAAAAACCCTTGGCCATTCTCAGGCGACGTGTTAGAACTGCACCTGGGTGGAATGACTCAGATTCGTGTCCAGTGGTGAATTTATGTGTTATCAGTGCTCGACCTGCAGATAATGCTAGGACAGTGTTAAGTTATCTATAATCTGGCCAAACTGCTTCTCGTAAGGTTTTAATACGCTGAGTGCTCATGGTCAAATAAGTCGTTTCTTCTCGCACCCATCCGCTTTTTCTGAAGACAGAGTATCTAGACACCCCCATATGTTACTCAAAAGAACCTACATCAAAGCATCAGACTTCATACAAATGCTTTATACGTGTATATACGATTTGCATGACACTTTCGCCAGACTGGTGTCGTCTATCCCCTAATAGTATACTCTAAATTCATTCCCCACTTCTCACACAAGTATGTAGATAGTGTTGTATTCTTAAAGACACATCGATCTTATTTCTTCTTCACGCGGTCCTGGCTTTATTTCGCATGTCCCGTAGTAATATGAGACCCACGGAATCTGGTGATATGTAATTCGGGGCTGCAGCATCCTCCTAGAATGTACGTGCGCTGCACACTTAGTTGGCTAGATTGATAGCGGTGGGCCGTGAGACATTTAGGAGAAATTTGCTGGTCGTTCGGTCGGTGCTGCTGGAAGCATGGGACCTGCTACCGCAGCGTGCCATTCAGCGAGCAGTTGAGGGTTCGATTCCCCTTTGCGGTAGCTGCAAGATCGGAATTTTGATGAGGGTGGCGGATAGGTTAGACGCTTTGATCTGGCCACCATCTATTTCCTAGCAGGTTGTAATATACCTGCCATTTCTATCTCTGTCTCAGGTCGATGTGATGGTTAGCATTCCAGTGGAACTGTGTCATGTTATGTGATGTATGTGTGGCTATGTTTGTGTGGTATAGCAGTGTGATTATAAAATGGTAGCATTCCTCGTGTGACTGTGCATAATATAGGTTTCTGCAGTGAAAGGTAATTATTCAGTTACTGTGGTGAATATTAGTGCACATAAATGAGTTGCTTTCTTAAAATCACAATTAAGTAACGAAGTACTAAAGTAGTAAATTCGCCGGGAGAAAGGATCCTGAAATCACACTAGTATGAGGTGTGACCAAATATTCTGTACTTAATTTTCTGTATTCCACGGTGCCCGATTTACATTATTACATTTGGATCTAATATTGGGAAGGCAGTGTTACAATTATTCATGAAAATTTTCTTGGAAGTTCTCACCTTTACACAGTAATTATTACCAGAACATCGCTTTTGGTTGGCGTCCTACGGTTTTGGAAGGAATAGGAAATTATTTCTCACAGCATGTGCTGCCAATACAGAGCAGGAAACGCTACGCTGGATACAGTACTTTCTTCTTCTTGTCATTCCAAAACTTGACACCTTATTCTGTATAATCTGACTCCACTTGTATCGTTTGTTCCAAGTGATCTTTGCAAAGGCAGTGTGTCAATAATCATTTTGGAAATTCTTGCCAGTTTTATTTTACATTATCTGAAATAAAATAATATTTCAAAATCAGTAAATAATTCTCTGAAAGACAGCGCAACCGTTAGTTATCACTGAATAAACACAAAAAAATTACCTTCCAGTAATCGCCATGAAAGCGACCGCGGTGGCCGTGACGTGTAAGGCGTAGATCTGCGTCCACACGAGTGCTAGGATTGCAATTTTGAGTCCTGCTGACGGAATGGGTCATCGCACCTTGTTTGTTGAGTGTTATTATGTAGCGGTGTGTGCGACGGCCTGATCACCCGTCAGAGGAATGTGTGTGTGTGCCTAATTGTGTGTGATCTAGTAACCTCGACAATGAGGCGGGTCTAGGCGCGAATTGAGGTGTTGCGTCACAGAAAAAAAATCGTGATGGAATAGAGTATATGCTGTAACAAGTATGTACCTCACTATAATGTACATACTTTTAAACTGCTTTTCCCTCCTCGTATCCTTGACGTCCATGTCTACTGATTGCCATCTGATGTAAAATGTTAACTACACCACAGGCCTACACATCAAACCTTCTAAAATATTCCGTTGGTGAGGCATTCGGATACACACAGCCTCAAAATATTACGTTTCATTTTGTGATATATTTGTGTCGGAGCGCATAAAAGGCAAAGTATCTCTGAGAAAGGTAAATGAGGCCCAAACTACTGGTGTAGTGGGTAGCTTCACACTGAATTTTGGCTGAGGTACGCGCAGTCCGTCCTGAAATAATACATAATTTGCTTCTTTCCGTCCGGGCGTATTTGTACCGATCTTCTCCTTAATTATTATCGTAAAGTAAAAGTGAAGTAACTTTGCTTAATACAACACAACGCCATGGACATGTGTGACAGTGGAGGTATTACCCTATGCATTCTTAATCTTGGCACTCGTTACAGGTGAGTGGTCAGCTCCGCATCCAGGACGCTCGCTTTACCTTCGGTAACTTTTGGAGAGGAGGCGGTTTGAGCCTCTCTGCCTCTGCCAGTAATCTAAGGTGATTCCTGTGCAGGTGGCAGAGTTTCACAGAGTAGCCTAAATAACATTTCTGCGGGCGATACTCTATATTCATTCTTATTTTTGCGGAAAGTGTTAGCTCAGTTTATTCGTGCCGGTACTGGCATGGGATTTCCTGAAATTCCACGAACCCCTTTCCTATCGATGCCGCCAGAAGAAGCACTACCGTGAAGTTTCAGGACTTGCACGTTTTTACTTGAAAGCGGTAAAAATAAACAAACAATATAAGTGACGTTTCTTTAAACCATCCGGTGCTCTTAAACAGATAAACATTATTTTTCCGCCTTTAGAATTCCGAGAGGGATCAGGCATTTGAGCTGATGAGTTCTGTTCATTTGTTGACTAGAATTTGAAAGCAAGTGGCAAGATATTTTTATCGTTGTACATCACCGTTTCATTTCCCGAAGTGTTTACTTACGAGTCTTTAGGCTTCCGCGGTAGTGTAATTGAATTCTCCATTCTTCTGGGATGTGTTGCCGCATCAGTGGGAGACTGGTGCCCAAACATTCGAGGCAACATAGTGTCTGGAATGTTTGGGCGCCAATCACACAGTTACGCGGCTCTACATCCCTGATTTATATTTATCGTTTTGCCCGTATTAGAAGTCGTCTAAGTGTTGCATCTGATATGCTGTTCTGTCAGTTGAAAAATGTGCATGATGTTTAGTGGTTATTTGAATAGGCTTGCGGGTTTACGAGTGCGTGAACATTGGACACAACTTGTAAAATAAGTTTTCTTTATGTAGAACGGCTTATACGTGAATATTTAAACATTACCTGGTTTAATAACTGTATATTTCTATGAGATAAATGTGGTTTATTTACGTTGTGCCATTCATAAAGCAGTAAATTTTAAAATATAAAATGTAGTATGAAAAAAATTATTGTGATTAGTGCACAAAATTGCCCACGATCTGCGTAAGTATTACGAAATTTTACATGACACAGAAGTCATACACAGCTTGAACGCCAGTTTTGAGATTTACTTCCTTCTTTACTGGCTATAGGACATTTTGCTTTCAAGAAATATTTTATTATATTTCAAGAAAGTTGTCTTTAGAAATCTATTGAAAATCTTTAATAATTAATCTGAAGAATTCAGTAATATTATTGGTTTTCTTTTGACGAAGGGTAACGTAATTTAACGAAACATTACCTTACGAATCCCAAAAAAGACTAGTAATGTGAGGAACTGTTTTGATGTTTGACATCGTCCACCTTCCTTCTGTTCATAAAATATTAAATTGGAAATTAATGTTATATATATATATCCCCGAAGATTACGTATTATCATCACTAATGGATTCTCGCACCGTGTTTTACAAACCACGTAACAACATGCTAATGTGTGGATCATAATGGAATTGTTTCTCTTGAAGGCGCTTAAAAGCCTTTTCCAAGGACGCCATTTTTTAAAAATATCTGACAAACTGAAGCTGAATGTAACAGCTGTTGCTGTTAGTTTGATACTGAATGTAATTGGATTCATACGTGTTTGTAACATAGCAGGAATTACCTGTGTAAATTAAGAACAAATTTTGCAGTTGTGTATAGTATAAAAGGAATGCGTGAAAATAAAGTTAGTTTTGCTCTCATATACATATTCCACATATACAAACTTCCTGTAATGTCTGAATACTGAATACATTAAAAGTTAGTCCCTTTGTTATCACCGGAATATTACAGTGCTTCTTCATCCAGCAAATTGAAACCGACATGAAAACAGAGGCGCGTTGCAGAACTCCCAAGTTATCTAAACTTACTTGTTTACATTACATATGTCGTATGGAAACATACATGAATTGTTGTGTGGTTGGTTAATAGCGGTCACGTGACAAATGAAGGGTGGCTGGTGTTTGTGTCATATCCGTAAATGTAAGACAAGGGATATGAGCATCAATCCTTCTGACGTTGAGCAGGTGCACAGTGTTCATCTCCTGTTTCCTCTTGTAATGGAAATGTCGGACCAGCGCCAGTGTGTACTGAAGCTTTAATCTTTTATGAAGATGAAACATATTTGTTGAAGCGTAGGTTCTCAGCTTTTGGGAGTCTAATCCAATGGTCACTGGCATATGTGTGTATGTATGCGTGTGTGTGTAAGCATATTAGTGTGCGCTTGTGCATGTGTATGCACATGTGACTACGCGTTCTTTTTCTAAAACAGATTTTTTGTTGGTACTGCGATTTTAGAAAGCCTGACAGTATAAGCTTCACAACACCGTATGCAGAAATACAAACAGAATGGCGTGATTTTAGCCTTCCTCCACGGAGTAAATGAGATCTACGCTATTTTGTGATTTTACACGGCCTAGATTGATAAATATTTACCGACGTTTCGGGAAAACATATAGGTACCATCTTCAAGGGTCAAAGAGTTGGTAAATAGCTACCAATCTAGGCCACGTAAAATCGCAAAAGAGTGCAGATCTCATACACAAACTGCATTCTTTACTTTTCCTTAAGTGTACTTAAAATGAGAACAATGAATTGCAACACTTTTGGCAAATTTCTTCAACCATAACAATAAGTTTAATTTCAAGAAATTTCCATTCAACTCTTAGAAGTTTAAAGTTCATCGAAACTATATTTTAAAATTTAGTTCCTCCTTCAATGAAAAGAAACATGGCGTGTTCATTACAAGCAGTGTCTGATTCACAGAATTCGTAATGTTAAAGGAGTGTGTGTGTGTGTGTGTGTGTGCGCGCGCGCCCGTCCATTGCTTGTAACAGAGTGTTTTATGGTGTTCAGCCAAAGCGAGCAGTCATCAAATATTGCATTAAAGTGGAAGAATATAACCCTTTAATTGAGATATTCTTATTCTTTTTAACTTACTAACTTTATTTCAAGAGTATGCTTCAGTTGAAATTTGGGCCTATTGTTTGATCGTGTGGCGAACAGATTTGTTACTATACGTATATTTATATCACTACAGTGCACTGAATGGGCTATAATCAAAGGAAAAATAAGCCTTATAATTCAGTCATGTATGTCCCATATACCTTTGAACCTCTCGTCCAACATTAATTAACCCTGTCACAAAGACTCTTCTATACATGACGTTCCGCAAGATGACAGCAGGACCATAAATTTAATGAACATCCAAATTGTTCAAACAATGTGGAAGCCAGTTATGTTTTTGAAGTGAACTAACCGTAATCTGTTTTGACGTCCATAGCTGTGACCTGAAACGCTCGTGTGTGTTTCGTTATGATTCATAGATACAAACAATTAAAAATGATACTATGTTCAGGAAATACTAGTTTCATGTGTTTGTCACTCTCCTTTCTTAAAATTTTAAAAATAAAGTTGTAAAGCTAGACTACCGATCCGTCAGTCCATCCATCTTTCCCATCTTCCAAATCATAAATTCTGTCGGAATTTAACTTCATATTAGAGATACCTTATTTAGCTAACTGACCAACTGGCAAACTAACCCCATGAAGGAGAATAGTTTTGAGAATGTAATATCCATAGTCAAGAGATTACCCTCCCCCCACTCGATTATGGAAACATGTCGAGTAGAGCGCAGCACTTTTCCCTATCCCAAGCCAGATTAATTCACTGCACATTATATGACCCGGTTCCTTCCGGATCCGTTTTGAATGTTGTTTTCTCTTACGAGCCTGGGAATTCCAAGTGGACTTTTCCTTCATCTTTCTCTGCTGAAACCATGCATGCATATCTCTTCTGTCCGATGTGTGCCACATGCCTCTGGCTATGTCACCGTCCTTGATTTGATCACCGGAATAATATTGGCGTGGTAACAAATCATATAGCATCTCATTAAGTAATTGCGTTCAATCTTTTGTTTCTTACTTCCTGTTGCGGCCAAATGTCTTATCAGTGCCCTGTTCCCGAACACCATCTCCCTGTGTTCTTTCCTTAAAAATTCGAAATGTATTGTAGATGTCGCACATTGTGAAACTGGCCGATAGTGGCGCCACTTAATCTCGATCCCAGACATTACGTATTACAAAAGCATATACAACTCTCTTTGCAGCTGCCGTTTTCTAGAACGTAACATAACAACATGGATTTAGATATTTGTTTTGTGGCGATGCTTAATGCACCAAAAATTTCCAGTTTTCTGGGATGTGACGCTGTGGCATTCGGCGCATATTACAAGACGCTCCCTTCGAACCGTCGGCACCCGTTACCAAACTAAACGACATTGCGTTCCAGAAAACAGTAACCATCGTTTCTACTGACATGAAGACTTCATGCCTCACGGCAAGAGGACGGAAAACATCCACGCAAAGAAATCTAGAAGACTTAGTTCTAAAACATCCCTAATTTATGGGTAGGATTGAAGACATGGTTATGTCAGGTTATTAGAAAAGAATAAAGTTGTACTTCGTGGGTTGTTTTATTTGTAGGCAAGAAGAAAGAGTCTGTTCCTTTTGCAACTGATTTTATCCGATAGGCCTGATTTTTTTTCGTAAAGCTTGTCATGAAATATTTAACGACATCCTCGAGAAAGAGTGTATTATTCGTGGAATATCATAAAGCAGTGGTTGGGGAAGTCATTTTAAGTTTAAATGTGGCTTTTCGGCCTCCTTCACAAACGTATTCACAAACAAGACAGGTTGTATCCTTATAGAGCAGCACTAGAATAGGCTGCTATTACTGAAAGTGGCAGTTCGCTTTAATTCATTAATCTGAGGTATAATTAATTTATGCAAAGATAAAATATGGTCACATATTGCGTAATTTATGAAGTTAAGATAAAAGAGTGGTCTTTTTAATTAGTTCTAGTCCGCAGCAGATAAAAAATTCATTTCCCACGAAACAATCATTTATAATATATTAAGATTTTATGGCTTAATTGGAAAGCAAATCGAACTGAAGTGTCTATTAAAATAATAGAAGGACATAGTTTCTCTCTAGCTAGATGTCATTTCGGTCCACATTCTTCGGTCTTATAAATATACAAAACAAGTAATGACATTTTGGTGTACCACAAACACAGAAATGAACACGTACGCAAATTAATGCTCCGATAGGGACTGAATCCCAAGATACCAGTATTCGAAGTGCAGAATACAGTTTTCGCCTTGGAACGCGCGGCCAGTGTTATCGGATTAAAGGGAATGGGGAGGCGTATTTTTCGTTTTGTCGAATAAAAGTGTCGGTGTTTCGTATTTGCATTAATCTGTCTATAATTCGAGGCATGGTGTTTGAATGTGCAAGCGAAAAAGCAGAAACAACCATAGAATTTCATGTAATATGACAAGTTGCCAGAAGTATATTGGGTACCGTAAGGCTGTGCGGACATTAACCAAATTGAGTTCAGTCACTGCGAACAAGGCTGACTTGCTAAGATGCTGGAAGGGCTGATCCTTAGCTTCACTGTGTTCGAATCGTGCATGGTAACAGGATTATATAAGAATTCTCCGCAAAACAAATAGGATTGCATTTGCATTATCTTGATTAGTCAGGCTTGACTTGACTGGATTCTGTTAATGTGCCAGCACCCTAAGCCTCTTCCATTGATTACTTCACTAAATTAATATTGCTCTCAATTTGACACGTTGCCGTACTTATTCTAGGAACGGTAGTGAGGGGAGACGTAACCTGTTTGTTACCTTCTCGCAACATATTCTTCTTTGACAAATCCATTAACAACGCTGTTTAAACACGCGTAATGTGATGTTACTTGACTAGAATTGTCCTATTTTTTAACGTTCTTAAATTTCAATTCACCGTTACCAAAAGTTACAACCACACACAAGAGATGTGGAGAAACTGGTTCCAATTAATTCAGCAAAATAGTCAGACATGCCAATAAACGAATTTTTGCTGAGTGGTGGTATTTGATAACCGGTTTATCAATTTAAAGCAGTGACGAACGCCATGTATCCGAATTGTTGTTTAAGAAGTAGAAATTTTTTCAGCTGACCAAAAATTACGGCCCTCGTCACTACCGGATTCAGTTTTGAGTAATTTGAGTCCACTCCACAGCCTTGAACCCATACAATATTCTTCAACATAACTTTTCTATCGTGTTTAAGTCTCCTGTTACTAAAATTGTGTGTGCAATTCTCATTTTAGCCACACGTGCTTTATGTCTCACGTAGCTGAACCTTATGAAGAAAGACAATAAGTAATATATACCAATCGTTTTGAAGCTTTCCGTCAGCTTTGATGGATTTGTGTGTATTGCTCATAAAAATGATGACGTAATATGCAATGGAAATGAAATCACTTCTTCGAATCGACGTGTGTTCAAGTGCCTTCACTTGAGGACCTTAATGAAGGGACAGAGAAATGGGGTTTAATGGATTTCATTCCTCTCCACCCTTTCTCACAGTTACCTAGAATGTTTCATTAGGTTTATGCCCAATTTATACCAACAAATTTTACACTTTTAAATCTCGGCGCGTCGTTAGTTCTAAACATGGCACATTACTGAAGAAAGTTAAATATTCACTAAGTTATGTAACAGAATTTCATCAGTTGCATAGGCTGTGTAAAGTATGAGTAAGGAGTTGAAAAAAATATAAATGAACTCAATCGTGGCATATTTTAGGTCACTGTCCTAGCAATGTTCTTGTATTACCACGAAAAGTCTGAGCCCAGGTAGCTGACATCTCAGCCGAGAATCGAAAATGTGGCTACTGAAAACGAAGTGAACTTTGTTGTGAAGTCGATACAGGTATGATCCTAAGCCGGGAGGATTATAAACAAGTATAAAAAATTACATATATAGTTCCACTTCCAGAAGCGATACTTCAGTAACGACAAAGCGGAGAACATTAGGCTCAGCAAGCGAAGGTTTGGATAACAGAGACTTCAGATGTTATGTATAAAGAGTTCTTATGTGTATCTACTACAGTGCATGCAACACACGTGCTTTATGCTATGAAACACAAACGTCTCATGGTGCAATAAAGTTTTGTACATTGTCTATACAAGTACCGAAAAAATACAACACCGCTCTATTCACATTCCTGGCTTCAGCGGTTCTTCTCGTATGCATACATATAGGCCTGTGTTCCGCTTAGAAATCAGTCGTTATCTTTCAATCCACAAAAACGTAACCGCAACAAAATTTGCATATACTTCAGCACTATTTGATATTTCAAGATCCTGTGTTTAAATACTCTTTCCACTTCCCCGAAAGATAGCAGGGCGCCTTGGTATTATTAATGGTAGGAAAATATAAAACACAACTGTTGTACGCCCGTCCATGTAAATTGGTTTTCAGTTTCTATGTTCGATAAAAACTAGAAGCCCATATACACAGGTCTAGATATGATACAATTTGATTTACTTCCCTGTTGAAGAGAAAAAAATCTATTTAAATATTTTATAGGATGTAATCAAACCGCTTCCATGCCTGTGAAATGTGATTGGCAGGAATACTCGGAACCTGAAGTACATTACAATGAAGCCAATGTTTCAAACATCGGGTACGAACCAGCACACCAACTCATTGTGTATATACGTCATCACTTATCTACATGATCCGCTTCTATAGCCTGCAGGTATACGCATATGGTTTAATTTCACGATTAAAATGAACATGTCGCATTTTATAATCAATTCTGTGCAGATGGCCCGTTACTATATGATGTGATATGATACAACAGAATGCCCGTTGTAATGGGTCACTGAATTCTTTAAATCTGATTGCAGAAATGCGGAAATTTGACATATGTTTTAACTATAAAATTCTGTTTCATTCAGGGAAGGAACGGCTGCAAAATATTCAAACGTGACACATGTTCCAGAACATCATACGGTTTGAAAATACACGACACAAGTAATGAGATGAAACCTGACATTCCCATTTCGCTCACTTTGTCACAGTTTCACTTAAAAAATTCCAGACACACATTGGGTTTCCGAATTTACACTCAGAAGAAGGACTAAAATGACACTATTCGTGGCTTAAATCTGTAGGGACATCCGTCACTTTCTAGCACTTACGCACATGCTGATGAATTTTAGAGAGTGGCTCACTGGGTGTAAGTGTAATTGTTCCATTTTTAATGTCTTTTGAATGGCCCAACCGATATTGATCGAACACTAAACATTTATTTTCTTTTATTACACCAAAACATTCACCACATAAAGTACATACACATAGTCAAAGTACTAATGTATATTATTAGGACCAACTCGTACACTAAAAAATCGCAATATATCAGGTTTCACGTTATTATGTTAAACCTAATATATTGTGATATTTAGTGCACGAGTTTGTCCAAATAATACAAATTAAATTCGTACGTGCACGGTATGGACAATTTTAATGTCAAAGTACCACTTCCGTATGTATCGGTAATATTATACCACATCAGAGAGTTTAACGTGCCAATGTTAAAGCCAGCTGCAAATGGTATAAGCATTACAACAGCTTGTTTTAACACTGGCACACTGTACTCCCCGATGATGGTATAATTTTGGCCGAACATGTCGGATTAGTGTCTTGGCTATTTATATGTGTTTTATGTGGCGAATATTTTGATATAATAGAAGAGTATTAACCCAAAATTCACGGAATGAACAAGCTAAAATTAAGCACGTAGTTATTTATGAATGTTGCAATAAGAACCGCCATATTTTTAAACGATTTCGTGTGACAGTTTTTGCTTTTGTATGGCGACATAAAATGGAAGAGTATGTTGTTAGTGACGGCTGTCCCTGTGAGTTGCATTTAAGTGTGCGTAGATGGAATGACCCCACGGAGCAGTCCTTCCCCAGAAGCTAACAGTCACGCGCTGCTCACGCACGGTATATGTCATCCTCCTTGTGTAACCCGGTGAGTAATTACCGTCTTCCCAAAGACCATGGATTTACTTCACAACCTTGTGTCTTTTTTTTTTTATTCTCGAACGTAATATTATCAATTCGCCTGTGTTTATGCACCCTAACTTTCCCTTAGATTGCTCCACTACGAGCTAATATATACATATCCCTACCTTGCGTGCCAAGTGGCATTATCTTCATCCAGGATTTCATATTCGTAATAATGCTTGGTGAAGAATTCATATATGCAAGATCTGATGACGTATTTCTTGAGGCACTTTATCAGCAACGACCCGCAGTCAATTTTTTACTGTAACCCGTATAAAACTGCAGGTAAAATGATAATATTTTAATTTTGTATCTTCCTTAAACACTTGAAGGATCGTGGTATGTGTACTACCCTGTTTAGTATCAGAATCTCAGAATTTTTCCCACATTGTGTAGTTACGTGTTCGATACGATTACCGCCACAAACAACCGTTATTTTCCCGTACTCTCACCGGCTTGTCTTTCTTGCTGAAGCACACTGTGTCATGTGTGAGCTACGCAAAGTGCATTCATATATAATGTAGATTAAATGTAACGTTCAGAAGGATAAAAGGATATGCTCCAGTATTGAAAATACCGTAAAAATATGTACAAATTAAGTGGAGAAAATTTTAAATGGTACGAACAATTTGTGGACTGTAATATCATAATGAAATCTAATTTGACCTACTTTTAAAGCGATGCATGCAGACATGACGATGTCCTGCTTAGTCGCCATGGGTATGTCAGGGTAGATTTTGATAGGTTAGTACGGTTAAAAGAGTGCTCTTTACTATTTCGCAATTTATCAACAAATACAGGCTGTTGTTTAAGGTGGCAATAATGCGAAACTTACAGGTTTAACCGCGACAGATTTAAAGTACCCTGAGATACAGCCAGCCCTTAAGTAGTTCTGCACAATAGTAACATAAAATAGTAATTGCACTCAATCCGCATTTACTAACGTGCTTTTGTAACAGCAAAATGACATATGAAACTGCCACAGGATGAATACTGTGCGGATGACATAAACCTACACGACACAACATTACTAAACTATAAAAAAATTATGTAATCTTTGCCCCTTCCATTCAGTTAGAACGTGGCGGCGTATTTAAGTGTTCTCGTCTGATTTAACTTCAGATCACGTGGTGTGTTAAGGACATTAAAATAATGTCTGATATTTTTATTTAATTATTTATGTACGGTTTCTTGAACAAGTCTAACAGTAACTCAAACTGCATAGTGTCGAACGGCAGTGATTAGAGGGTGGTCAACTGGAAAGGATGTGAGAAGTAGTGGCCCTTTTGTGATTTGAGGTACATTTCTAGCATTTATCAGAAAAGACTGGGGTCCAATATGAAAAACTGTGTGTCGTGGTACAGAGATGTGATCGAGTACGAAGCAGTCTGTTGCCCACTCACTAGAGGCTTTTGATAGTTGTGATGGCTTTAGGACACGCTGATATGCATAGTCAAATTATTGCAAATTTCTCGCTTTCATTAATGGCCACATTTTCGGGGAGGGGCCATAGAGTATGACTTCGAAAATGAATGTGTTGTCTGTAGAATATATATTCTTAAGCATCATTTTTACTTGATCTGCTTGTATTTTTAATATTTTTAGGCGTCGAATACTCTACAGATGTGGTGATGGAGGCAATTAATTCATATTTAATTCTTTCGTGTGAAATTTTGCAAGCTGTTTATTTGTGAAATATGTAAGTTCTTTGATTATAGTCTGAACTTGGAATAGGGATGGAATCAAATCGGAGATGGCGACTATGTAAACTCTTTCACGTCTTACCGTTTGGTTTTGCTGTTCGCAGAGATCAGAACTTTTATTTTGTATACTAGAGCTCAAGGTTTTATCTAGAGTAGTCGGCATCTGATTTGTGCCGTTTTCAGTTACAAATGCCAAAGTGGCCCCAAGTTTGTGCTTAACTGTGGTTTGGAAAGGAATTTACATACTCCATTGGCAAAATGGAAAACGTCCCCTCCTCATTCAGTCGGTTCAGTTGGCGCCGAATTATATTTTGAGAGGCACTAGTTCGATTCTTAATTCTGATACTTTCTACCCCTTTTTGTGGGCTCTGGCTTTCTCGTCGTGTACGTTTCAGGACCACTTCCTTCCTTGATCTTTCCAATTCATCTTTCAAAACCGTCCCGTTATTCTACGTTGTTACCTAGAGATTGCGACGGTTGCTTTATAAAATAAGTTCAGGCAACGAAACAAACAAAAAAAAAATTGGTCTCAAGTATTTTGTATGGTCTTGGCCATTTTCTCGTGTGTCACTTGGGTGTGCGGATTTCTGTTTGAAGAAATATTGCCCTGGCGCGCACACGAACGTGTTTGATATCGGTAAGTGCTTTTACTCTTCACGATAAAATTCAGGTCAATATGCGTCGCCTTTCAGTGAGCGGAATGACAGCGACATAAAAAGAAACTTGGATAGTTTTATACGATAACTTTCGAGAGGTTAAGGCCCCTTGTTTCTCTTCAGGCTCCAGCTACAACTTGTATTATACTTTTAAATATGCACGTTTGAAGTGTGTATTGAACTGTAGCTGCACGTTTGTAATACGCTTTTCATAGCTCTGAATTTATAGCGATATTAAACGAAGAAAACGCAGATCCTTTGCTGTGTTAAAGAATGCTGTGCTTGTTAAAAACTTTGTCTTTTATTATCTTAGACTTCAAATCTAAAGTACTTCGAACTGTATATTGTTTGTCTTGAAATGTAGAATTTATTGTAAGTAAAATGTTCTGAGAGGACGGCTATGAAAGGGCTTTAAGTAATACCCAGTTTACTAACCAACCATCCAAAGGTCAGTGTTTATCTTCTGTAGCATTAAAAATATCTGAAGTTTACCCACACAGTTTATTAAGGTGTATCACATGATTCTTACAACCAAGCAGTTACTATTTATATGCAGGGCATTAACGTTTGTTCGTCATAACCAACACGAATGTTTTCTGTGAGGTACGAGCTCAATTTTGTTCTCTAAGCCTTCAGTCTTCATTTTCATGCTATTCGTTTTACAAGGAGAGGCGGAAGGAACCTGGTAACCTTCTAAAAACACGATGTCCTTTCGTAAAGAGAAGTCTTCCTTTTGATTACTGAGCGACCCGCTGTCTCCTCAGAGCGCTCCAGAAGTGCATGACCCTGAATTTCAAGCCTGTAACAGGTATCCGATCATGGGCACCAATAAGACCTCGATGACAAAACGGACTGACTGAGTTAACTGTAATTCGTGAACTAAATCCGACACAGACTCCGTTTTCAAACAATTAATTGTTTTTTGGTATTCTAATATTTCTTTCTTTATTACCGGCGTTTCTAAGTATTTGTGTTAACATTTTGTGTTCAGTCTGTTTGTATTTTAAATTACCAGATATTTTATCCATAAACGTATATTCGTAAACGTAAATGCTTTCCACATGATACGAAAAAACGTTACTCGAGTTATCAGTGAGGAACAAGCCAAAACAATATTATTTCTACCGATAATAATCTTGATACTTTTATTCCAAAAACTTCTTTGTTCGTCTGGATCACAGGCATTGCTTGTGGGACAAATAAAGACATAAGGAATGGCAGGATGAAGCTAAAGTAAGATGAGAAATTTTGTACTAAGGAGGTTTAAAGAAACTGCTGAACACGATGAAGGGAATGGTTAATTTTCATCTGATTTGTAATTATGTCGAAGGGCACAGAGACTGATCATAAAGCGCTGCATAAAGTGCGGCGACAGGTTCGTACTATTGAGGGGCAGATTCCTATTAGCTTGGACATCTCGCTGCAATTATGCTTTCCATCAGTGGACAGTGCAGTTAGAAGTAAGCCCCTTTTCTGATCGATTGATTGCTAATTAAAGCCAGTATGTTCTGTCGTTACCACCGAAACCTCAACCCCTATTTCTCTGTCGCTGGATCTGCCATGCGGATAGTACGCACAAAAGCTTAAACCGACAGATGTGGATTGTAATTTCCTAACAACTGGAAAATAATGTCTCCTTTTCAGTTAGTTTTACTTGCCTACAATACCCTTTTGTCTTACTATTCAAACAAGGGTGCTAATAAAACCATTCCACATTCCAGAAAAGTGCTTTTAATTTCTTTGTTAATGTTAACTGATCGGCTTTTTACAATCTAGGCGCGGTGTGTTTACTGCGCGGTACGAAATGAATTTTTACAATGATAGAGATAATTCTTTGTCCTTAAAGGGTTAAACCATCCCATAGTGTAGTCGTTATGTTTGTGTAGGTTCCAGAACTACTCAGCATTCCCCCAGACAAAGCAGCATAATATCGCAGTGATTTACAAACAACTGTAGTTACGTGGAAAAATTAAAATGGCGTGACTGAATTGCTTTCCATTTTGCTTTCTGCAAATTATAAACTTTCATTAAGGTAGCTGCGGAACAGCTAAATGCTGAAAGAACTTGGAATCTTCCGGCAGTTTGCGGGGGGCATGGTTGATGTGCAATAAGAAACTTGTCCGGCTGCCTGCCCCCGCGCTCTCACTCCTCATGCCACATTCAGACACCATGACATGTCAGATGAATTCCTTGGTTTATAATGCCAAAAGCAGAATGAAGAAACTTGTTCGTCTAATGATGAAAATCAAATGAGATATGCTGCTAATCATGAAAGATGTCTAAGGCTATTATGTATTTTGAACAAATTACTTGTGTCACCTGTCACTATCTCATGTACGAATATTGATCTACAAAAGTCTGTCGGAAGATAAGTTCACGTGACATATAATTATGTAACTAAAAGACGCGCTGGTTGTGATTATATCAGGCGGAATTCGTCGTCTAATTGTTTTCGTCTGTTTCCAGCGCTGCAGCAAAAATCCCAAAGCCCACAAATATGAAAGTGATTACAGTGTATAATTAATTAGTTGTAACACGATAGGTGATAACGAAGGGCACGGACTTCAGTCTGCAGGGAGTAATACAGCTCATCCCACGATATGAGAAACGCCTCAGTTGTGGCGGGGGAAACATTGAAAAACTTTCAGACAGCAGTGCAGTTAAATCCGAACTGTTCTTGTTGGAGTTGAACGCGAAAAAACGAACATCCTCTTACCAACACTTTTAAAATGTGCATATATGTTACTGTCGCAGAGTCTTGCTAATATTTTATAATCAGGCCGTCGTATTATGGGAATTCACTTTCATGTTTGAAACTACGTGCAAATTTCTGGAAGCCCCTGTGTATTTATTTGCTGACAATACGTTGAGCCGGACAATGAAAGAAAAAATAGTCAGTAGTGTCATATTTTCGTAATATGCTGATTAGGAAAAATGCTTTGTCTAGTTTCTACATGAAGATAAGTGGAACATTAATCTAAACCATACGTGGTTACTGGTTGGAGATTCTTACACAGATTTACTGACCGACAAATCATCAAAATACGGTTTCGCCATTTCACTGCTCTTTTCGTAGTCACGTGGTTTTAAACAGAAACGATTGCATAAACCACTACGGCGATAAGAGTGCCCGTGTACTTTTTGGGCGCCTTACAGCCCAAAATGATCATCCACCCTGTTCATCCCGTTTTGGAAGACCTTTCCTTGATGGACTATATATTGATATCATATAAATACAATAATCCACTCTCTGGATCTGATTTATTATACACATCCCTTTTCATTTACCTTATAGAAATTAAATTGAGTGAGGTTTCTCTTTTTCCGGAATCGTCTGCTCCATGTGCAATATTGTAAAGGGTTTTTTTTCCATCTTATACGGTGTGTTTGATACATGCGATTTTTCGGGAGTTGGTCATAATCGCACCTTCAGCCAACTGGTTCGTGTTGTACCTGATATTTTGTAATTTTAAAGATCCGTACCAGTGTCTGAAATAGGACCTCGGAATTTTAATACCACGTTAGGCCAGTTCCTCGTGCGAGTGTTTAGACCCACCATACCAGGTGTTCCATTTTATGATTCAGTTTTTCTGGATGGGAGGCAATGTCTTTGGATGAGTGCTTTCCAACGTTTCGGAGGAGTGCAGTATTCACCTTCAAGGAACAAGCAGTCCAAGAAGAATTATTTCTTTTACTTCTTCCTCGGCTGCTTGACTCATGAAGTTGAAGGCACCAAATTTTTACATGACGTTGGTAACCACTCACCTAACACCACAGCACCCGTCCCAGAAGACGTAAACCTTGAAAACACCAATGTGAGAACCTCAAATCTCGCCTGATCCATTTTCATTTTTTTTTGCCTCAGTGGAACGTAAAAGTAAACAGCAATTGGGTTTTATTTAGAGTTCTTCAAAGTAAGAATTTCTCTTCGCTGACACGACTTAACTGACTTTGATAGTCATGTTTGCGCTTTTTGTAAATTCTAGGAACTTTATCTATGTACCCAGGAATGCGCTGAATGTCGCTGTAGTGGTCTATCTGCGTGTTTTGCCTATGTCGCCTAATTTATAGGCAGTAAATTATTTTACATTGACATTTATGTTTACTGTACAACAGTGCTTTCATCGTCGATTTCAGAGATGAAGTAAACTGTGTATATAGGAACCGTTCCCTTTACCTTCTGGCACGCTGTTAAATGGCAACAAGTGATTAAGGAGTCGGATAAGATCTGGCACGACAGTCCCGCAATAATCCTATTTTTGTACTTAAATAGTACATACCAAACAAGACGATAGTTCTTCATGAATGTGTATTAAACATCAGTTCTGACATTGTATGTGGAAAGTTCGTAACAGGATTTAATTTGTATTACTGTAAGCACCTCATACACTAAAAACACAATATATCATGTTTCATACATTTCCCGGCACGTTTCAGTGTAGGCTACACCATCTTCAGGGGAAACTGTATTAGAACACTTTGAAACATGTCGGGAATTATATGAAACCCTATTATATTGTGTTTGTAGTGTACGAGTTGGTTATAATAATGATAATAATAATAATAATAATAACTCCATGGAGCAGAGGCCTTCTTGAGAAGACAACAGTCTCTCAGCTAGTCAAGAAGTTCCCCGCATTTTATGGAACCCGGAGGTTCATTACCGCATTCACAAGAGCCTGCCAACTGTCCCTATCCTGAGCCAGCTCAATCCAGTCCATGCCCCATCGGACTTCTTGAAGATCCACTTTAATACGATCCCCTCATCTACGCCTGGTTCTCCCAAGTGGTCGCCTTCCCTCAGGTCTCCCCACAAAAATCCTGTATGCACCTCGCTTTTCCCCCATACGTGCTACGTGCCCCGTCCATCTCATTCTTCTCGATTTGATTACCCGAATAATATTTGGTGATGAGTACAGGTCAATAAGTTCCTCGTTGTGTAGTCTTCTCCACTCCCCTGTCACCTCGTCCCTCTTAGGCCCAAATAGCCTCCTCAGCACCCTATTCTGGAACGCCCTCAGTCTTTGTTCCTCCTTCAGTGTGAGAGACCAAGTTTCACACCCATACAAAACATCAGGTAAAATTATACTTCTGTATACCCTCATCTTTGTGTTTTTGGATAGCAGCCTGGAAGACAAAAGATTCTGCACCGAATGATAGCAAGCATTCTCCGACTTCAATCTGCTCTTAATTTCTTCATGAATGGAGTTTCGATTCATTAGGGTTGCTCCCAAATATTTGAATTCTTCCATCCTTTCAAAGGATTTATTATCTATATTTATGTTGTGATTGTGTCCTGCATTCTGATTTCGAGACATGACCATGTACTTAGTTTTCTCAGCATTTACTTCTAGATCAATCTCCTTACTATTGGTTATAATAATACAAATTAAATTTACATGTACACGGTATGGACAACTTTAAATTCGTAACAGGATATACGGACTGGATTTCGTGTAAATTCTTAGCGTATTATTCAACTGGAAAGCTGTATGCTTTGTAATTTTAATTCCTTAGTGTGAGCAAAGTCAGTCCCGTGATTTCTGGGGGAAGGGCGACGCCACTGGATTGATTTATAGAATCGAAACCTTCAGAAATTTGGCTTTTCTTGAGAATTTATTGTTGGCCACAAATATCTATCTACCTTGGTAGTATATGAGGCATTCTACATAAAGTAAGCACTATTTCAACCAACAAACTTTTCGACACATATTACCTAAAATCAGACTTTTGTGCACGCTGAATTGTAAATATTGCCGCTGTATTATATTTCAGTATAATGCAGAACGATTTTCGCGTCCAGGAAATCTATATAAGTGAAAATTATACACAGATATTTACACGTATTGCCCAGTCCTTTTACTTGTAACAGCAATCAGCGTCCGTACAAGCATGGCATATGAGTGAAAGTAGGAATGGTAATGTATTGTACTCCACAGTTTGAAGGATGACCTTCATATTGCTTGAAAGGACCCCACAGAGTTAGCAATTAGAAACACACCATTTTTCTTAATATTCTGAATTTCCCGGGTTCGATTCGGGGGCCGTGTGTCCTTGCTGAGGTGTTTCCTGCCTTCTTTCAGCACGTCGATGCAAATTGTGATCTATCACACTGCAATAGCTGCCGTCCTTATTACGTTTATTCCGCACTTTAATGTTCAAGAAACTCTGCCTTGCACACGGTATGTATTTATGCGTCTTGTGTGATTCAGGAATAAATAAATATCACTTTGCTAACAGGACTAACAGGCTGGCCTTTGTAATGAATAAACTATTTTCTGAGCGGTAGGAACTTTATTTTTATGTTTCGGTTAGAGGAAGTTCGGATTTCCAAAAGTTTGAGTGTTGTTAAATAAACACTGACAAAGTGCTTTGCATTATTTAGCTGCGAGCATATTGTGGCCGTGCAGTGGCGAGGCGTTATGACAGCTGCAACACGTTTCGCCTATTACTGCACTATTCCTAACCTCGATCACACTGTGTCCAGATGATGACTGCCAGTGGCTGGCTATTCTGCTGGCCATTAATTGTTACTACAGCAAAGACACTCAGCTGACAGTGCTCTGCCAATGACTCATTGTGCTCCAAGGTAACAATAGATTCGTATTTACCAGACTGCAATATACGAACCGCAACCCAGAATACATTAACGCCGGGCGCATGACGTAGCTGCGTCACGGGTTACCCTGTGACATGATGCATCTGCTGTTTTGGAAATAGGATAACTTATATTTTGAAAAGGGTACAGTATGGTGAGAAAGTATTCAATAGGATGAGCGGAAACCTGGTATCACCAGTGCCATGTAGTGTTCCTGCCTAAAATTAAACTTTCGTCAACCAACAAATTAATCAATAATTATTAATGCAGTAACCTTAAGAAGCACATAGTGATATTGCGCGCAGAGACATTTTCTTTAGATTCCTCGGACTGTGTCAGCCTGCAGATGGCAAAACCCCGTTGTTGCCAAAATGACTCCTTCAAAGGCGCTGCTCAACCCCGAAGGCGATATTAACCTTTTAAAGCCTAGCGGTAACTTTACATACCACCAGGTTTAAAATTAAAAAATTCTACGTGGTGCCCACATTGCGTTTATGTGTTTTGTACGGATCTCAGAACAAACAGCAACTTTTGCCTTATGAAACGTTAAGAGATTGGTTTTTATGACCGAGGTGGAGAGTGTTTACAGCGCGGTACGCACTGAGTCCGTATATAAAACAGATACGCTTCGTCTTTAAAGGGTTAATATACTCTAATTTTTTTTCAAAACAATAGTAAATTGTCGAAAGTTAATAACATCAAACATTGAGTCACATTACTAAGTTTTTGTTTATCTTGAGGAAAACAACAGCGTGGCAATTAATTAAACACAAGTGTATATCTACGGGCTGGACGGTCTGGGTATCGAATCCTGGTGGGGGCGAGATTTTCCGCACCCGTACAGACCGGCCCTGTGGCCCACCCAGCCTTCTATACAATGGATACCGGGCCATTCTCGGAGGTAAAGTGGCTAGTGTGGCGTCGACCACCCATCCCCATCTAGCGCCGAGGTTAAAGAAAGAGTACAGCTGTACCTCTGCTCCCCCTGCGTGCCTTCATGGCATGTCATGGGGTGGAATTTACCTTTATTTCCCAGGAAGGCATGACGCGTTAAGTCTTAGGAGCCAGGCCTGGCCGGTGCTTGGACAGGATACCGTGTGACATGACGTTAAAATAAAACTGTTTATATAATTGCAAAACTACCACCACCACCACCACCACCACCACCACCACCACCACCACCACCACCACCACCACCACCACCACCACCACCACCACCGCCACCACCAACACCATCACCACCGCCACCACCACCACCACCACCACCACCACCACCACCACCACCACCACCACCACCACCACCACCACCACCACCACTATT